>JAQJVL010000077.1:1844671-1997440 GCA_035578905.1 Stictocephala bisonia | reverse complement strand
TAAGCCACCTCGACTTAATGGCCCTTCTGTTTTGATGTTCTGATACCAGGGACAATAGAAAACCCCCCAAAAAACAACAATTAGTCTAAGAAGTTTTATTATTGGTTTGTTCTCAGGCAAAGGAAGTATAAACCTCTCTTCCTTTGTTAACCCTAGCTGTACTGTCTGGTTTTACCAGCAATACACACCAGATTTGTGTCACTTTGTAAGTCTTGGGATTATTTTTTTTTCACCTACTAATAAATATCAAACTATATGTTGTTATATATCATTATTTTCAGAATTTAACGAAAAATAAAAATAAAATAACATCACATTTTTTTAACTGTTCAAAAATTAAACAAAAATAAAAAAGACAAAAATCGCAAAATTTTTGAATTTTTTTTTCGTTTTACCCCTGAAATGTGATAATAAACAAATGTTTCCATGGTAATCGATATGTTTTTTCTATAGAACAGTTTATCTACTTCAAAAATACGTATAATATGATATACTTTATTCAATGAATATTCTCAAAATATTGCAAGTAGTAAACACAAACAATAACACAAATCAGCTGACGAAAAATACTGTTGATGTTGTAGCAAAGAAAAAAAATAGCTGCTTCACTCAAATTGTTGTCATAGAGTACCAAATTAAAGTATGCTTCTTTCTGCACATTTTGAGTACTATAACAACCGTTCCATACCAATAGATGACTTAATAACGGCAAATTACGAAAGGCATGCACATCGACGTCAGAGGCGTCGACGGTATCGGCAAGCAGGTGCCGATCGACGCCTGAGACGTCGTTGGTACTGGTAGGGTTAATGAAATGTTCTTCATGCGTTTATGACTGAGTGGATTTGTCATGTATTCAAGAGTGTTGTACTGCCATCTCTTCCATAGGCCATCCTCCTTGTTTCAATACAATATACAGTCAAACCTTGATATAACAAACCTCAATATAACGAATTCCTTGTTATAAGGAATTTTTACAAATCTCCTACAACCCTCCATAAGGGACAATGTAAATTTCACCTCTACATAACGAACAAAACTTACTCACAACCTCAACATAACAAATTTTTTTAATACCAAGAAAAATAATCCAGCCTTGGTATAACAAATTTGTTCTAGTTGAAACCTCTACATAACGAATTTTACCTCTATATAACGAAGTTCTTACGACTGTACCTCATTAACGAATGTTGACAAAGGAGGGGTAAATTCTTTGAAACAGAATCGTGTCTGAACAGGAAAGCTTTCTGTCCCAGCTATCGTCTATGTATGTTTGTTGTGATTATTCAGTATTGATTATCTGTTTGGACTGTGTGGAGTGTGGGAACAATATAGGCCTACTGTAGTTGTTCCATTATCTTATCACCGTACAATCGTGGGAGTTTATTTAGTTACGATGGATGGCAATCAAAACAAAAAGAAACGGTGCGCTATTAAAATGTAAAATTATAAAGTGCGTTGAGGACAATCCAACAAGAAAAAAATTTAGCTGAAAGATGTAGATGAGTGTGTGATTAAGTGGCTAAAGCAGTGCCGCGACAAAAACATTGCAATAAGCAATTCTTCAAGAAAAAGCCAAACAGTTTGCTTCTGAAATTAGACACGAGGACTTTCAAGCTAGCAATGGATGGTTAGCAAACTTCAAAAAACGACATGAGCTTATTTTTCAAAAAGTGTGCGGTGAAAGTGCAAAAGTTGATGATTATGTTTGTACTGAATGGAAAGAAAAACATGAAATTTGAACCAGAAAATATCTACAATGCCTAATTAACCTATTAGTGAGGATCATTTTGCTAAATTATGCTATCCTCAAAATAAAAATTTTATGTGTGTACCGGTACAGTATATGTACATACTGTACATACATATACTGTATAAGATTTCAAAATGTTAGTGATACAGTATCTACTCCATACACAACACTGAGATGTGAACCTCTATATAGCGAATGTCAAACCTACCTCAATATAACGAACCTCGCTGTAACAAAAAACCTGCATATAACAAATTTTTGGTTTGGTCCCTTAAAATTTGTTATATTGAGGTTTGACTGTAGCATCTGTTCCACTTATATCAGGCATATTTATAATCCACTTGGTCCAAGAAGAAAGTTCATTCTACTGCAGAGTTAAAAACTCATACAAAAATTATAAAATTCCTTTAAACTATTTAAAAACTTCACAATAAAAAAAACACTGCAACAACGTTAGAAAACTTGAGTAGCTAGAAAAACATATTCTTAACAGCTCGAAGATTAGCTGTCCTGACTTGTGAGCATGGTCATTGCATGCTCCTGGCACCCCACCGCTAGGGAACGTGTTAAACTACCCAATTAAATGTATTGTAAATATTACTGGTCTTCTTGGAAGACTTTACAACTAATTCTTTTATTACTTGTATTCTAAATATAAACTTTTGACGCTTTTATGAATAAGCATGTGTTCTTTATGACATGAGTGTTTTATGGTTAATGCATTACTGTCATAACATTTTGAAAGCTATTAAAGTCTGTTTAAATATTTTTGTATAAAATAATATTTATATGCCTGAAAGTATGCTATCATAGGAGTATTGTTCTTTTCCGTAGTAGAATATTCACATTGATTATTTTACTTGTATCTATTACTATCCAGTTAAAGTATATAGCAACTTAGTCAGTGCTAAATTAATTTATATGTAATTTTGTTACTTTTTTAGATTCCACTGGCATTCGCAAACAACCTGCTATAACGTCATTGCGGTCAAATAGTGCTATTGACCTGCAAGCAGCACAACGTGCTAAGGCGAGACAGCAGTACGCTGTTCTTGCACGCCAAAAAGTTGGATGTGTTGCATCCTTACGTAAGTTGTTTTAATGATTATGGATTACATACTGTTGTAAACTAACTAAAATTTGGTACACTTATTTATGTGACCTAAATCGTGATCTAATCCTTAAACTTAGATTTTTATTGATAAATAAATTAAAGGTGATAGGTTTTTTTAAGTTTGAGCCACCTGGCATCGTTTGATACTTCAAGAATAAATGAAGTACTCTAATTATATTCGACATATTAATTTCTTTTACAAGTAAATTTGTGAAAGATAATAGTCAATAAGTAAGATGTTTATTTGTTTATATTAGACATATTAATTTATTTTACAAGAATATTTGTTAAAGATAATAGTCAATAAGTAAGATGTTTATTTGTTTATATTAGACATATTAATTTATTTTACAAGTATATTTGTTAAAGATAATAGTCAATAAGTAAGATGTTTATTTGTTTACTTTTATATCATAACTATGATACCTATTGAACATACATTTTTAGATTGTTATCTCAGTCTAATAGGTATACAGTTTATAATTATGTAGCAAATAATTGTTTTCTTAACTTTGAGTGTTATTTTAGTCATAAGTTTTATTAATTACAATTGCCAATAGTATAAATTTATGTTTTTTATTACTTCTTAATCATGACTTAAGTGTATCTTGATAATGACAAAAACATTATCAAAGCATATTTTAAGGTATATTTAATAAGATTATTTTGATAACAATACAGGTCAGTAATTAATTTTATTTAAATGATTTAAATTTAGATTATACTGTAACTAAACAATACACACGATTCTCTATGTAAATATAAATATTTTGTTCATACAGACAAAAGTATAAACATAAAATGTGGTTAAGCTTGAGAAATATGACAATGTTACACCAAGTCATCTTTCATATACTGAACTGAAGTAGGTACATAATTTCAGTTGTTCTCTTAAGTCAGCCTCAGTTAAAAGAAGCTACTCTGCAATGGCTTGTTTTGACGTGCATGGTATGTCATGGTTTATTAACATAATATAACCGAGTCACCCTCTGTATTGAAACGGACAAGCGGTCTAAGATGTTGTACTGTGGCCTGGTAGAGCGCTGAGATCGTCTGTTCAAATTCAGCTCAAGTGGTACTTTTTACTGTGCAGCTGTGTCTGTGGCATATTGGTGTAGGGCCAAAGAACAAACTGTGTCCGGCCTGGGAGATGACAGTTAAAGGGACAGTGTTGCTGCACGGTACATTACCTGTTTTACTACCTTTTACTTATAATTAAAGGAAGAGGAGGACACATTTTTCTTATTTATTTTAAATTGGTTGTATTTTTCTATTTATAATATATAATTTGAAAAGCACATTAAAAGACAAAAAAAAAAAAAAAAAAAAAAAAAAAAAAAACGACCTAAAAATGCATAAAATGAACATTAAAATTAATATTTTATCAGTGCAACCTGGGTTACATTACAAAATTCTATATTGAAGGTTTAAGGGTGTTCGATCAAAAATTATTTTTGAAATTTTTTGAATAAAATTGTTTGTTTTGTTACAAGTAATAAGTGTGTTGAGGGAAAAAATTAAAAAAAATTGTTGTACGGAGATGTGGCTACCTAAAGTGGCTAATTTGTAGCCAAACACATAATCACACAAATTTTCAGTGCCACTGGCACTTTCTTCAGGTGAGTAGAGAGAGATTGACATGGCAACAATAGTGGAAGCCATGTCAATCTCTCTCTCTACTCACCTGAAGAAAGTGCCAGTGGCACTGAACATTTGTGTGATTATGTGTTTCTTTTGTGTATGTTACTACTATTCTGGTGTTAGTGAACTTGTCTTCTAAGGTAAGTTTGCTAATGTCCTATCTCTCCAATATAACAAGGATAAATGTAGTAATTATTACTGCACATGTAGGGATGTGCATATGTTTTAATTCTATTTATGTAACTGCCACTGATGCGTTCGCTGTGGTCATAAGAAAGCAACTCAGTTTCTTCTCTGTGACTGTCAACTAACCACACAGACGGCTGATCTGGTTTATCTGGTAATTCCGAGTTACTATCACAGTAGCTAAGCTTTTAGGCAATAGCTGGACAATCCAAGCTAAGTGATTCTACGATTCAAGTGACATCATCAAACGCAGTCTGTTCCTTTCAAAATTGCCTCCTCTCAAAAAAAAAAAAAAAAAAAAAAAAAAAAAAAAAAAAAAAAAAAAAAAAAAAAAAAATGGCTTTTGTATACACCATGTATAGTGGATCTGTGGTTATTTTATTCAGTAATAACATTGTTACAATTAACCGGAAATATGCTGTGAACTATGTAATCAAATTTGAAAAATCTGGATGCCAAAATAGTTCAATCGATCGATAGTAATAATTGTACACCTAAATCTAAAAATAAACTTTATTGTCGTTTAGGATCAATTATTTAAACAGATTATGATTGGTAATGAAATGTGTGCAACTTGAAACTACTTTGATACATGAAGCCATACTGAACAAAAGATAAATCATTTCTTCACGAGCAATTTCTGACATATTGGAGTGAAAACCGTTTACGTAATCGGCAAATAATGTAGGCCTAGCCAGATGAAATGTAATCTGAAATATCAGCTAAGTAAGTGCCAACTGGTGATACAACGAAGATATTGTGCAGCTAAATTATAAATTTATGAATTAAAATGAGAAGTACGATAATGTTTTGGTTCAATAAAAATTATTTTGTCCCTTGCTAAATCCGTCCGTAGTATAATCAGAAAAGATTTGAATTAAATTGTTTTGCATTTAACATTGCGGTAGTAGTAACATTTATGAGCAGGGAACCGGTCAGTGAGTTTACAAATTAAAATTATTGTATTGCACCACATTTACACTCCATCAGTGTTACTTTCTAACTTAGTCAGGAAACCATTCGACAGTTTGGCAGAAAAAAATATCGTATCCCTGCAAAAGTTGCATGCAGATTTGGCGATTTAAAGTGTTCATAATAAATAGTTGATTGATATCGCCACGTATATATCTATTTATTTTTTATTCGATTTAAAATAAATAAATACCATTACGTCACGTGATGCTAGAACGCCATAACGAAATTTTGTATGATATGACACAATATTTTCTTCTGTCAAATCATTGGATGATTCCCTGCTCAGATTAAACACCAAAACGGATCACAGTCACCTCAAGGGAAATATACGATAATTTCAGTTCCGAAACAAGCTGAATGGTTGATTGTACGTTTAACATGAGAGAGATGGACTTTTGCCGTGTAAAGAGAAGTTTTGTTCTTAACAGTGATCCTGATCAATCGGTTCTGGACAGTAAAGTGACCTGTTCTTGGGAGCAATTCGATTGAACGATTTTACTTTACTGACACGAACGAACATTGTTATATAAGCTCATTCAGTTTTCAGTAATTCTCCATTCTCATTCGAGTCTTAAGCGGTTTTGTTCTTAACCAGATTAGTTTGGTTTGATCATCGGATCTTGGTGTCAGTAATGGGTTCGACCTTAACAGATCTCATTGAGCATCGTGATCCTGATATCTCATTCACTTGTCAAATGAACGGGTCGTGAGAACGTGACAAGTTCTACGATCTGTTCTGTGCTCGCCCCTAACTGTTGATCGCTACTTCGTAAATTCACTGCCACAATATAAGCAATAAATTATATTCCACGCTAATCGAGACAAATCTAGGATATTTTGTTCTTTCACTTAAATTTATATTCATTGAAAAATCCGAAATTGACCATGAATGTAAATTAAAACCACGTTATTGAGATTGAACTATGTGTGTTTAGTTGTTTACACCATACAAGCAATTGAAAAAACTCCTGAATGGAATTCTCGATCGTAAAAAATGTCTTTCTTGCAGGACGAGAATTTTAATTTCTCAGGGAATTCCCAAAATTTCGAGACCCGTCCGTCCCTACTAATTTTGTCTTTCTTGGTTCCTAACTCATTAACAAACCGTGTGATATATTTTACTTAAATTTTGAGAATATAGCAGACAAATGGTACTAACCAACCTAGAGTAAATTAAAACTAATAATAAAAATAATATTTTAAAGTCTAACCAATTATTATTTGATAATGACGTCTGTACGAATTTCCAGTTGAAATTAGTACAATTATCTTTGGCTGAAAAAGCAGATTAATAATACATATAATCTTTATTGATAAAGTTTACAATATATTAGGGAGTTATTCCCAGTTGTGCTTCAGACACGCAGCAAGAGTGCTGTTACTCTTCCATGCTAACAGCAAGGGATTCATCTTGCTACTCGTGGCGAAAACAGTGGCAGCAAAACGAACTAAATTCCATCCAGCACAGAGCTGAGCCGGTCGGACGAACACTCTTAAAAGCTGTGTTGAACAAACAATGATAGGGCTATGACTTTGATTGATTTCCAAAGAAGAAGTTTTTTAAGCTCTTTTGCAACCCTGATGCAACTGTTATCAGTCTAATCAAGCGCTGTGTCTGTTTACATGACTAATTGCCCATTTGACAATTATCTGCCTGCTAAATTGATTTATCCAGCTCGTGTGCGGATCTGTTACATCTCAAAATGTCCAATCTTTTAACTGTACAATATTTTAAGTAATATTGAATAAAATAAAGAATCACACAAATTGAAATAATTTTTGATTTGAATAAAAAAAGTTGTCACAACTTTCAAAACATTTAGTACAGGGTTTAGTATTGCTTTTTATTTGAAGTCGAAGTGTTGGTAGATTTGGTCATTAATAAAGTTTGTTTGGCTTGCCGCTAGGAGATGACTCAGGTAAATTTTCTTGTATTTATATTTAATAAAGAGGAGGATTGTTCTGTACTTAAGATAATGTACACCATTCTTAACACTTAAAAGCCTAAGCCCGTCTTTAGCACGGGCGCCGCCGACTATCCGATTTGCCTAAGCCTGTGTATATGACGGGCGACCGTATTTAATAACTCATAATATCGGCGTATTAACAGGATCAGGTTTTATCAATATATTTGTTGATTATTTGTCTTTATGTTTTGTGGTGTTTGGTTTGTTTTTGGCATGAAAAAAAATTATAACCAGATGTCTACCGAAAGTCGCCGTCGGTAGTTGCCTTGAACGTCAGTTCTCACTTGACAGCTGCTTTGATACTCTGTGATCATTGTGCCTATTATTGTTTAGAGTTGTTTATTGTTTACAATTCTATAAAATCATCTGTATTATAGGTGCTTGATGTAAATATTGTATTTTATTTCTGTTTATTTGTACAGTTGTAACTTATTATTCGTAATTTTGGACAGTTCGTTTTGTGTTTCTTTATCAATGAAAAATTATAACATAAAAATAGTCTGTTTTTGTTTTCAGTTATTTCAAGTATTTATAAAAGTTCTGTTGTATTTATGATTTAGTATTAATTTTGTGTATATAATCATGAGTAGAAGGGATTTAATTCGTGACATTCTGTGTGATGATTCAGAAATAAACGATGATTTAGACAGTGAAGTAAATCTTGAATTTATTGATGTATTGGATGAAAACATTCAGGATCCGGTTCTTGACTCTGGCTCAGATGGGAATTGGATGATGAGGATTAAGATCCTGCCATTATGCATGCCACATTGCTTCAAATTATATCACACCAAGACAAATTATTTTAATTAAACTGAATGTACCTATTTTTGTTTTTTACATATTTTACACATTTTTTTCTCTACTTTCACACTTTGCAATATTTTTGAATGTACGAGGGTAATCCAGAAAGTAACCTCCGTTTTGAAATAAGAATTAATCCAGTGAAGATAGAACAATTTTTTTATATACATCTTAAAACTATAACTTTACTTTATTTTTCCACATAGTCACCAAATCGATTTAAGCACTTGTCATATCTTTTGACAGTCTTGTTAATTCCCTCCTTATAAATATCTGCCACCTGTGAGTGGAACCAACCTGCCACTGCGTTTTGTAGCTCTTCGTCACCTTGTGGTACCCCAGTTTTTCTTTCACTATCTCGTGTAAGAGGCTTCGAGAAACTTCAGGAAAGTGGTCAGAAAGTTCACCTTGCACAGTTAGAAGCGTACTGAGCTGCTGCGCGCGCCGATGTCAGTATGGCAGCGCTAACCCCACTACTTCTCGCGTTATGAACAAACGGCGGTTACTTTCTGGATAACCCTCATATTATATCTATATATTGCTGAAAAGGTGTTTTTTTTACTCTTTAAAACGATATATAACAGTTGTCAAATATTTATAGTAGATTGCAGAATTATTCAATTTTAATAAAAACTGATTTAAAATTGCCTGATATACAAACCGGTTTATATGCCTAGGTTACCATAGAAACCGGTGTATAAACGGTCTAGGCTTCAAAGTGTTAATAAAATTTAAGTTTATTTTAAGGGAACTACATGAGGGCTTATTGAAATTGCGAAGATATTAAAAGAAGTCTGGAAATGTTATATAATGAAGTCCATTCACAAATCTATGACAAAAACCACAAACTATGTATTCTAAATGCCACTGAAATCTTGAGGTGAAAATATGAAAAACAGTAAAATTAATGAATAACTTATAAAATTTTGTATGATTGATTTAGTATTATCTATCATACAACTACATTAAGTATACACTAACAAGTTATTAGTGAATATTTAATGACTTGTTGAGGTGTCCAATATTTTCTCCTCTATCAAGTATTTTAAATTTTAGAGTCTTTAAATTTTAAAATTAACTGACTGTAACATATTAATCAATATTTTAATTCCTATCATTTGATGTAATACAAACAATAGCTGACAAAAGCAGCAAATTATTTTACCAATTAAAGAAGTTCAATTTAAAAAAAACACAAAAATTTAAAATACATAAAAAGTTTAATTTTCAAAATATAACTTTTATAAGACAAAAATGATAAAGTTGTCTAGTATCACTTGAACTGTTTGAGCCTGGTAACGCTCACACGTTGATATAAGTTGGTAAAACAGCTGATTTGTTCAATACAGTACTGTATTCCACAGGTTCTCAGATGAGCACACATACTGAGTTTGTAACTTGTGATACAATAGTTATAAGTTTTATGTCTGTACTTGACTGTTTTTTAATACATATTTTAGAGTTACGTTTTGTATTTATTTTGCAGGCCAAGGTACTTTGTATTTTTTTATGTTGTTTATAACTTTAGAATTTAATTTTTGAAACATACAACAAATATTGTGTTGATTCTATTATAAATAGTTATATTTTTGAAGAGTCTTGATAATACTTCCTTTTTGTAATCCGACTATCTCAGATAGATAAATAGGCAGATATCTTGACCTCACTGTAACTAAACATCAAAAAACATGCTGCTAAACATCAAGAAACTGAATTTCGTCCTCCACTTCTAATTTAACAATCAATCTAAAAGTACTTACTAACATTTTTAAATACTAATTTGTAAACTGTGTAATTGACATATGCTATAGTAATAGTTTACATACAAGTAATTAGTATTTGTTAAAAGACACTACGTTTTTAAATTATCCAAAATTATAGCTCAAATTTGTAAATTAAAATATTAGGCCTTATAAAAATTAACTATCGAGTAGGCACATTAAGTGCTTATTTCAGTATTTAAATCAGCTTAGCTCGGTTCTAGTCCTTCCCATAGATTCTTCATTTTTGGGTGGCTTTGTCCAAGGCTAAATAAAAATATCAAAAGTAGTTTACATCTTACAAAAAAAATTAACATAATGTAGCTTATTATAGATCAATTTCTTTAAAATACCGCAATCTTACATTTTTATGGACACAATTTTTTGCCATGAATTTACTGAATATTTTGGAAGTTGCAATGCCATGGATTTTATTAGAAAACACTTTAGTATAACAAGTAACTGTCATTGGTTAAAAGGGAACAAACAGTCTACATTTTCAAAAACCTGTCTAAACCATTTAGTGTAGATCTTTAATTTTCAATTGACAAATTAAAATAAAGGCTAGCATTCACTATATTAATTTGACATTTGGACGCTAATAATGTGTATTTTTTTTGTGCATACATTACCTTTGTACTAAATAATCATGGTTCATTTAACTAAAAACTTTAATCTGTTCCCAATACTTAAAAGAAAAAAATTACGATCAATTTTAAATTAATCAAAGAGCATTATTAAAACTTCACTTAACATTTTGGAAACTCACTGTGTATGGTCAGTAAATTTTGTTCCACTCACCTAGTAACTAAAAATTTGTAACGTTAGTTAAATTTTTCAAACCCATACTTATAATTCAAGAAAGGGAAATGAAACAATACATAGTCAAAATTGCTGATATTAAGAAGCCTAAATATGTAATGACATATTTTTAAAACTTATTCCTAATAGTATGAAATGAAAACACCAAGTTTTTGAAGACAAAGCGAAGTAATCCTTAAATGATTCTGTAATTATAGTTTTAGCCTTTCTCAAATTTGAATAATTACATGTGTATGTACACAAAGCTTAAAAGTTTGTAAGTAATAAAAAGTTGTATGTGTATGTTTTTGTTACAGCAAGAGCTAGCAAAAAGATGGATTTACCCCCACCTCCATCTGCCCCGGTTTCGGGGAATTTCGGACATGAGCGAACCGGGCGTCCGAGGAATAGAGGAGCAGGAGTATCACAAAGCCAACGTGAGTTTTACTGTTTTATAATAAGAATAATGCCAAGGGGAGGGAATTCATATATATTATATCCATTATCGTTGAATATTGATACAAAAATTATTTCAGAAATGTAGTATGCAGTAATCAGCATAAAATGTGAGGACAGACAACCAAATTCATTTCCATTAGTGCAGGTCTTTGCATAAATGTAGCCACAGATTTGGGGTCGATATGTCTGTTGCACACGAGACATCTCTGTAGGATGAGTGGTTGGGCCCGAGGAGTTTTGTTCATTCCCCATGAGGTGTCTCATTAAGATGGGTGGGTTGAACTTAAAAATTGTATCTGTTTCCAATGAGTCATCTCTGTAGGCTAGTCGGGGGAGTAATCATTAGTATGGGTATAGCATAGCATGGAACCCATCCACCCTCCCATATGCACATTTATGATGACCCTCTCGCCTGCCCATACATGAACATAGGTGATCACCGACCCACCTTCCCATAGAGGCACAAGATGATCACTACCTTACATACATGGGTGGGCAGGAGGGTTACCACCGCATGTATATAGGTGGGAGGGAGGTCAAACATCGTAAGTGTATAGGTGGGTGGGAGGGCCATCATCACTGTACATGCATTGGTGAACCGGTATGTCATCTCCACTGTATGTGTATAGGTGGAAGGGAGGGCCAACTCCGCTGTACGTATGTAGGTTTGAAGGACGACTATCATCACGGTAATTGTAATGGATTTGATACATTTTTAAAACAAAAAGTTAATCAACAAACTTTTAATGGGTTGTTTCATCCATCATTACATCCGGTAAAGCACCCTACATGACTACAAAATGCTTATTGTGAGTGTAGAAAGGATTCAGCTAGACAACTATGATAGGCAGAGTTTTGTCATTGTGCATGTGCCAGACTGTGTTGTTGCCGTCAGCCAGCCGTAGTCTGTAGAGATTCTCCCACGCATGCACCTTGGCTATGACTGACAACGCACTCCCCTTCCTTGTCATTGTGCATGTGCCAGACTGTGTTGTTGCCGTCAACCACCTGTAGTCTGTAGAGATTTTCCCATGCATGCACCTTGGCTATGACACACAACGCATTCCCCTCCCTTGTTATTGTGCATGTGCCAGACTGTGTTGTTGCTGTCAAACAGTCGTAGTCTGTAGAGATTCTCCCACGCATGCACCTTGGCTATGACTGACAACGCATTCCCCTCCCTTGTTATTGTGCATGTGCCAGACTCTCTTGTTGCCGTCAACCAGCCGTAGTCTGTAGAGATTCTCCCATGCATGCACCTTGGCTATGACTGACAACGCATTCCCCTCCCTTGTTATTGTGCATGTGCCAGACTGTGTTGTTGCCGTTAGCCAACAGCCGTAGTCTGTAGAAATTCTCCCATGCATGCACCTTGGCTATGACTGACAACGCACTCCCCTTCCTTGTCATTGTGCATGTGCCAGACTGTGTTGTTGCCGTCAACCAGCCGTAGTCTGTAGAGATTCTCCCATGCATGCACCTTGGCTATGACTGACAACGCATTCCCCTCCCTTGTTATTGTGCATGTGCCAGACTGTGTTGTTGCCGTTAGCCAACAGCCGTAGTCTGTAGAAATTCTCCCATGCATGCACCTTGGCTATGACTGCCAACGCACTCCCTTCCCTTTTCACTGTGCATGTGCCAGACTGTGTTGTTGCCGTCAGCCAGCCGTAGTCTGTAGAGATTCTCCCACGCATGCACCTTGGCTATGACTGACAACGCACTCCCCTCCCTTGTGATTGTGCATGTGCCAGACCGTGTTGTTGCCGTCAGCCAGCCGTAGTCTGTAGAGATTCTCCCACGCATGCACCTTGGTTATGACTGACAACGCACTCCCCTCCCTTGTCATTGTGCATGTGCCAGACTGTGTTGTTGCCGTCAGCCAGCCGTAGTCTGTAGAGATTCTCCCACGCATGCACCTTGGCTATGACTGACAACGCACTCCCCTCTCTTGTCATTGTGCATGTGCCAGACTGTGTTGTTGCCGTCAGCCATCCGTAGTCTGTAGAGATTCTCCCACGCATGCACCTTGGCTATGACTGACGACGCACTCCCCTCCCTTGTCATTGTGCATGTGCCAGACTGTGTTTTTGCCGTCAACCAGCCGTAGTTTGTAGAGATTCTCTCACACATGCACCTTGGCTATGACTGATAACGAACTTCCCTCCCTTGTTATTGTGCATGTGCCAGACTGTGTTGTTGCCGTCAGCCAACAGCCGTAGTCTGTAGAGATTCTCCCACACATGCACCTTGGCTATGACTGACAACGCATTCCCCTCCCTTGTTATTGTGCATGTGCCAGACTGTGTTGTTGCCGTCAGCCAACAGCCGTAGTCTGTAGAGATTCTCCCACGCATGCACCTTGGCTATGACTGACAACGCACTCCCCTCCCTTGTGATTGTGCATGTGCCAGACTGTGTTGTTGCCGTCAGCCAACAGCCGTAGTCTGTAGAGATTCTCCCACGCATGCACCTTGGCTATGACTGACAACGCACTCTCCTCCCTTGTTATTGTGCATGTGCCAGACTGTGTTGTTGCCGTCAGCCAACAGCCGTAGTCTGTAGAGATTCTCCCATGCATGCACCTTGGCTATGACTGACAACGCACCCCCCTCCCTTGTTTATATAGCTAATATATATCACAGCTAATAAGCTGTGATATATATTAGCTTTAACTTGTTGTAACTATGTTTCATTGTTTTATGATTTTGTGGATAATTTATTTCTGATCCAGTAAAAAAATTGTAATGTAAGAAATTTAGTCAAGTTTTTTATTATGCCTAAATATGTTACTGTATAATCTCGGTTATCCGAGCCCCGATTAACCGAGCCTCCGGGTTAACCGAGCTAGTCATCAGACGTTGAAAACTAAACATAAAGCTAATTATAAAAGAAAAACTATAGTGCGACACATCACATAATCGTTTGACAAGTAATCAGTGTCTCTCTTGGTGTTAGTGCTAGGTTAAGGCGCTGTAGGGCCGTCACAATATGTATTTATGATATTGTACCCTACTATAGGAATAATTTTCATACCCAAATGCATTCACTCATGACACCATCGGCTTAGTCGACTCTGCTCTTGCACTAAATGTGGTTGTTTAAGTGTGTCGACTTTCGTGATTTTACAGTACAATTTTGGAAATATTGTCGTAATTTATTGTTGTTACAGTTATTGTTCAATATTTTATTCAAGTGTTTTGATATGAGTGGTAAATGGTTGTCAGTTGCTTATATCGAAATTAAAATGATGAATCAATCAGTGTTTTTGTCGCCAATGTGTATGACAAATGTGGTATTGATACGATAATTTTGTTCCATTAAAATTTTGAATGGTTCCCTGCACTATTAAGAGAGTAATGCAGATGGCGTTAAACGACAGGATAAATACAATAATTTTGTTTGGCAATCGGACTGAACGGTACTTTGCACTTAAAACCAAGACGCGAATACTACCGTGGATTGTAGATAGATTAAATAAATACTACAGTTTTAGTTATCAACAAATGTAACGTTAGAGGAAATTGCCCATTCACAATGCTACCTATGGACATTACATTACATTTTTACTATTAAATTATTTTATTGTAGTTTTTTACCGAATGTTGCAGAGTTTAAAATGGAATACTTATTCCCAACTTCTTGTCATCCTGTGGTAATACAACTTTTAAAATACATATAACCTGATGTTCCTACTTTTTTACAGGACTGTAACTACACTTATACTATTTTGCGTTTTTTCTTGTGATTAACCTGTTTTGTACTTTTTTCATGGCTTTTACATTATTTTTACCATAACCTACATATTATCTGAGTTTTTACCTATCCAAGGTGGTCCTGGTCCCAATTACTTTGAATAACCGAGAGTCTACTGTAGTTTAAATATTTGTGAATTTAACTGCTTATTCTGTTTGATCCGTCTTATATTTTACCCAATTTACCTTAGCTATGTATATACTACATTTTATGTTTGCAATTTTTTCTAATGCAAGGAATTGATTGTTATTAAATAAAGAGATAAGTTATTACACATTTTTTGTGAATTTTATTAACATTCTTAATGTATACAGCTTGCATGAGATAAACTCTCAAAATTTATAGAATAATAAACTTTAGATCTGCACATAGAGAATAGGCCTGTTTTCATCTTTAACCATGATTGTGATGTTGTTTTAGTTACATTTTGTTCAACCAGACAACACTTGCACATATTTTTTGGCAATTTATTTTGGGTTAAAATATTTAATTTCAGTTATTGTCAACTGATGTGACAACTACATAGAGTTATACATTATTTACAGGTTGTCTTAAAAGTCCCCCCCCCCTATTAAATTTCTTATGAATTTAAATAAAGTAATTTACTTCGGGGCATGTTTATATGACCAACTAAGGAGTTTTTTATGTGTGCATATTTTTTACACCCCCTCCCAAAAGGGTATAGTGTGGGGATAATTCAAACTTTTTAAGTATGAACCCCTGTCAAGTGACACATCATTTTAAAGGTAATATTAAAAGAAGAAGAATGGCACAAACTACAGGTCTCTAAAGTTTCTGTATCTGGCAGATAGTTGGCGTTTGGAAGAGTGGCATTTCAAAGTTGGAATCATTTCATAAAACCCCCTTCACTTATGAGTAATTAGAACAGAAAAAATTGTCAAAATGCTGAAATCTCACCTCAATTTCACTCAGATGAAATCCTCAAAATGGCTGCCATGAACTTCTTGACATTAAATAAAGCCTGGATTTAAAACCATGTCTCACATTTTGAAAGATTTCAGGTGTGATAAGGTGGCAGGTGTCTTTCGATTCTTGCTTATAAATAAAAAAAATATATATATATATATTTATTTATTTTTTCTTTAAGCTGTGATATATATTTGGATTAAGATCCAAACGTCATGCAATATATAATATAAAATAAAAGTGATCTCCAGTCACAAAGCTAAATCCAATCCATCGAGCCATTTACGACCTGCCTCACTTATTCTGTTTATACTAGCCAATCCCTCCATGAAAGAACGCAGGGGACACTCTGTAATTATGTGATCCATTGTTTGGATAGTCCTCGCAATCACATGACTGATCTAGTGTCAATCCCTATTTATACTTCCAGTAGTTACATCTACCCTCGCCAGTTCGGAACCGATTCAAAAGTGTCCATTCTCTCCGTGGGAGGTTCAATCCACCTACAGGTATTGATGGAGCATTAATAAGGAACTTATTGCGTCCATCAAAACTGTTCCACTCTATGGCCCAGCTAGTATTGGGCGAAAAATTTGAACTGCTCAACTGGGAAGCAGTATGTAGAAGTGGGTTTCGAGATTTTAAGCGATCGTTCTGACGAGGGAAGTCCTGGGATTACTATGATGAGGGGAAGATTGTAGGGTTATTAACAATGTTTTATTGTTAGTAACCCTACAAAATTTCCCTTACAAATTACTTAAGTATAATTTTAGAGGATCTACACAAGTTATGTGCTGTGTTAAATAATATTTAGGGGTATCAATGTATTGATGTATTCCCTTCATCCAACTAACCCTGTCCAATATATTACAGCCGGAAGTAGATCTGGCTCACCTTCTTCAAGGCTGGGGTATCACACATACAACTTGCCAGAGACTAACACATTAGCGTACCAAAGCCGCAGAAATGTACCTCGTAGCCAAGGAGCCAGCCGTGAAACCAGCCCCAATAGATTCGGATCAAAGTCTTCCCTCACAAACATTTTTGTTAACAAAAGGTACCGAAACAAAACTGTGTAATGTTTCATAATGTTATTGATAACCTGTTGATGAATAGTATAATATAACCTCTAATTACCCAGTTTGTGAGCTTTGTTTTGTCAGCAAAAGTGTTTATAAATTCTCTTGTAGAGTTAGTACAATAATGATGTTATGCTTTGTAAAAGTTTGTTGTAAAGAAATTTCCTTGTTGATTTAAAAAAAATAATGATAGTAAAGATTTTGTGTTCAGTATTACTGTTTTAATTATTAGTATAGTATTATGTATGAAAGATTAAAGGTTATTAGATACTTGAACTTGTAACCTTTAATAATAATGATAATGTATAGTTTGCATGAAATAGTTATTTCGATAGTATTTACTTGCATTTGAAGCCAGCAAAAATTACTTTTACAGTGCAAGCCACAATTTTTATTATGAAGCTGACTATTAGGATGAGGCTTTGTTCTTGAATGACGTGTTTTTAGTACTTAAAATAATTAATTGAACATGTTGCAACAGTAAAACTGTTTCTCTCTAAAAATAAATATAGTTGAGAGATGGCACTTCTTCATTAGGGTTTATATAAAAAAAGCAAGATGTTTATTGAGACGTTGAATAGAAAATACAAAGAAGCGTTTCTTACTATTGATGGTCAAGCTCTAAGACAAAGTTAACAGTTGATACTCAACAAGCAAACATGTTACTATATCTCACATTAATCTGTGCCAATTACTCAACAAGCAAACATGTTACTATATCTCACATTAATCTGTGCCAATCAAGGAGCGTTTTATACTATTGATGGTCAAGCTGTAAGACCAAGTTAACAGTTGATACTCAACAAGCAAACATGTTACTATAGCTTACGTTAATCTGTGCCAATCAAGAAGCGTTTCTTACTATTGATGGTCAAGCTGTAAGACTAAGTTAAAAGTTACTCACCAAGCAAACATGTTACAATATCTCACGTTTATCTGTGCCAATCAAGAAGTATTTCTAACTATTGATGGTCAAGCTCTAAGACAAAGTTAACAGTTGATACTCAACAAGCAAACATGTTACTATATCTCACATTAATCTGTGCCAATCAAGAAGCGTTTCTTACTATTGATGGTCAAGCTGTAAGACCAAGTTAACAGTTACTCACCAAGCAAACATGTTATAATATCTCACGTTTATCTCTGCCAATCAAGAAGTATTTCTAACTATTGATGGTCAAGCTCTAAGACAATCTGTGCCAATCAAGAAGCGTTTCTTACTATTGATGGTCAAGCTGTAAGACCAAGTCAACAGTTGATATACACCAATCAAACATGTTACTATATCTTATGTTAATCCGTGCCAATCATTTACTTATTTCAATAGTTCCAGATTCCCCTATCATAATGGATGAAGGTGGTATTAACCCTAGAACTGTGGGAAATCATTTTAATAGGGATGTGTCGAAACCAAACATTTATTCTCGATACCATTGATTGTTAAGGCAGGTATTGATATCGAGATTGGATGTAAGGAGTCAATTCCGATACCTTTAAATGTCAAAACACATTTTGTAAATAGTTATTTATGTTTTATCTTTGACAACGTTGTGATTGATCACTTTTCATGACCAAGCTTGTTTTTCGACTTTAGTACAAATAAAAGAGAGATGAGAAACAAAATGGCATCAGTTTTCTAAGTAGCTTGGAATGTTATTGATAATGGGAAGTGGCAGTCAGCATCGGCAGTGATAAGCTAACAGTATCTTTTGTTTTGTGAAACCATTCAAGTCAACAGTTTAAAACCATTTAATTAAAATTATCATATTTTCCAGTCTGTTTTTATTGCCGTTATCATCTTGTGATCAAATAATCAAATTCTTTTAGCTCCGTTTTGCCTAGAACATTTCTAGAGATAAGGCACTTTTTCTGACAAAGTGCTGACATTTTATTGCTAAGATAAATAGTAATGTGTAATAAAGCAACATAAAAATAATACATTAATGTAGCAATTAATTTTAAATACTTTTTCAATCACTTTGACAGTTATTCTCTCACTAAAACTAACACATTGCCAAGTTAATATTTGTATGTTTAACTTTTATAATTTTTAAATTCTAATCAATTTTATAATATGTTTCGGTTTGTGTTATTGATGGGTAATAATTGTTCTTAATGTTATTAAAATAATAATATTATATGTTGTGTTATTATTTTTGACTTAACAATTCATTAATAACAATAACCATTCCCGTTTTATTTTGTTTTGAAGAAACCCAATTTTTATATAACTCTTGGTTTGTGTTATTTATTATTTAAATAGTGTTTTTTTGTTGTTATCTTCAGCTTGCTTCAACAAAAGTTATGTGTTTTAATGTAATTCCATTTTCTTAATGTTTTATTATTTGTATAATAAATACTAACATTTCTTTTAAATCTGAAATTAATTTTTAAACCAAGATATTGTTGATATTGGTAATAGATTTACTGGTATCGGAATCGGTATAGAGAATTGACAAATTTTGGTATCGACACATCGCTAATCTTAAATGAAACATGATTTTATTTTACATTCGATTCATGTTCATCTGCCATATTTTACATACATTCATGAGCAGTTATCTTGCCATAGATCTGGCATTAATGGTATGGGCTTTTTAAGTCAGCCACCAAGTTGCAAGCCAACAAATTCCTCACTGTTACCTGCATCAGGCGAAACATTCATTGTAGGTTTTTAATATTCGATAAAAGCAACCAAAGCCAGAATCTTGGCCGGAATACAGACAGTAAAGGTAGGATAGCTCTGGATCTTCGGAGTTGGAATACCACGACTCTTTGTTGATTTTACACACTTCTTGTAATTATAAATTCATGTCTTGATTATTTGCGTTATTTAATTTTAATTGTAATAAAACCAACAGCATATACAGAGGTGGTTGAAACAACAATACTTTGTTTTCTCCCAGAACTCATTAAACTGTGAATAAAAAATTTGTCCTGAGGTCAAAAATTAAAATATTATTGTACAGTATAAACATAAATAAGTATGCTGTACCTAGTTTTGAGTTTTCTGTTCATAATTTTTATAAAAAATTGCAACACTCATATAAAATGGCATTGCAAGTTGGAAAGTTAATATTTAGAATAAATGTATAAAATACTCCTCTTGTAAAACTATTTACAAAATTAGAAAAATTTTAAAATAGAAACATATAAATGTTCAGGGTTATAAGGAATTTAAATTTCGGTTTTATGAAACTACGACACCGTAGTGAAGAAAATCGAGCGGAAAAATAAATATAAAATGACAGTTTACAATTAAATTTTATTTGAATCATGCAAAATAAATACCATTCTTCATGTTTAAAATAACAAATGTAATTAGGGATGATAACTGGATGAGTATACACAAACAACAACTGTAACGGAGATGTAAACATTTCCGAAAGTTTCTGTCTTCAACAATTGTGCAACCCAAAATGATGGATAAAATATCACCAGACATGTTGGTATACTTGGCCATCTTCCTGAATTTTGCAGCAGCTTCGGTAATACGAGCTGCTAATTCCATTTCACTTTATGGTGCACTATATTGGCCCTGGGGACCTGCAGAGTAACGTTTTACCCACCTATATAAAAAATTAACAATTTGATATTCTAAATAAGAGTAGTGTACTTTATACAATATATAAAGTAACTCTCTTTATTCAAGTGTTTAGATTTAAAAGTATTAGAATCTATATTTTCCGGTGACAACTGCATCAAGGTGCTATATACATTATTTACAAAGTTTCCCCCATAATGTGATGTGGCATACTGTGATGTCACCGGAAAATATAGATTCTAGTTATGACACTGGCCGCTCAAGCCTAAGTTCTAAGATTAAAAGAGTATTACCTACCTTACTGAATCTTAGATTTTCAAAAAAAAAAGAAGTATATATATCTTAACTCATAGGCTTAAGCGGCTGGTGTCATTACATTAAAAACTAATGCTACCAGTAACGATAGCGTCAAGGTGTTATTTACATCACCAAACCTTTTGCCCATGATGTGATGAGGCATCCACAATGGTATCTCGGGTACCACATCACAGCATGCGCGAAACATTTGCTGATGTAAATATTGTAAATAACACATTGATACGGTTGTTACCGTAGCTTTAGTTTTTAGCATACTTGGGAAAGTTAATGATTTTTTTAACTGAATAAAGTTAAAGTTAATACTCTAAAAAGTAACTAATTGAAGTTAAAAGTTAGAGTAAATTGAAACTAACTGATTAAAGTTAAATTATTTTAACTGAAATTGTAAGTTAAAAGTTAGTTTTGGTACAGTAAAATATATAAACAAATACTTAATCTGTATTATCTTTTATTATTCTTAATTAATTATTAATATCTTACATAAATAGGCCTATTTATAATATATTATTATACAATACTATTAATTAGACTATAGCAATTTCTACAGTAATTTTTGTTATATAACTGTCCGAAATCTTAAAAATTAAATATTTAATTTAATTTCTAAAATTATTAACAAAAACTGACATAAGTCTTTGAAATTAAAGTTTTACATTTTTAAGTTATACTTTAAAAAATCAAGAACTAACTTATAGGAAATTCACGATAACATTTTTTTTTAATTGGCGCAGATAATAAGAAAGGCCAAATAATATCGTGACATGTTGACTCCAGGTGATTTTTATCAGGCTGGAGATGATAAGGAAGGGTCACTAATAAGAAAGTATGGGGATCAGCGGTAAACAAAAACTGAACAAAATATACTCACTCTATAAGTGAGTGAAAGCAGATCTATTCATACTATTTTCGATAAGCAATTACGTTTATTAGATGTTCAAGAATTTGCCGTTCTGGGTGCATGTTATATTCTTACTGAAATAAGTTAATTAAAAGTTATGAAAACTATGTAAATCAATAAAAAAATACAAAACTAATTACCATTGATAATACTATTAATATTAAAGATAGTACTATCATTATCTTTTCTTTTCGACGGTGCTGATAGCAAAATAATGAAAACAGAACGAAATATAGCAATTGTTACTTGAAATATGTTCTGCAATCTTGAAGATAGTTTATTCTCTTGCGTGGTATCATATAATGGATTGATTTTACCTAGTAAGCCTAATTTAAAATAAAGTAAACGTTTGAGGAAATAATTATAAGAACTAAATACCTAAGGAGAAGGAAGAAGGAAATAAAATTAAGAAGTTGATTAACCATTTAAATGGTTTTTCCCAACTACTTTTGAACAGGACAATTTAGATATGTAATGATCAATTAATCAAGTATTGACAGCATTAACGTCAAAATGCAACTGATTTTCCTAATTAATTATACAGATAGATGTGGTAAAATTACAGATAGAGATAAACAGGTAAAATTATAGTATTAGAGTTTATGAAAGATAAACAAGCTTAGGCCCAACATGTTGATTTAAAACAAGATAACTAAATGACTATCTCAACTTTATCCCTAAACATAAACTAGTCAAGTGAAATGATCAACCCAGGGACACAAGTCAATCCCACAACAATGGTATACCCGTTTATAAGGCAGTAAAATGTGAGTAAAGGGGAGGGGGTGCGTCTTCAAAACAGTGACCTTGCTTGTCGGTGACAATTGGGGGATGAGGAAAACAATCGGTCTTTGACCTGAGTTTTAGATACTTTCTCCCCAGTCCACATTCCTCGGACCAAATGGCACCTTTTATCACATTTGAAAAACTAACTGGGTACTTTAACCGTTAGCCAAATTTTCAACTAGTTAAAGTTAGAAGTTAAACATTGCCAAAACTAACGAATAAGTTAAAAAGTTAATAGAAAAAGTAACGATTAAATTTAATCGTTAATTATTTTTAATCGTTAATCCCAAGTATGGTTTTTAGTAAGTATATGTTGTATGGTAATAATGTCAGCCACAGTTCTTTTTTTTTTTTTTTAATGAACTTTCAAGTGAACTCTAAAGTGTGAAAACGCTTTAAATTGATAACCTGCACAAAGCTAAATCCAGTTCATCAAGCCACATTATTGCTTCTTCAGTAATTTTATCAATGCTAACTAGTTTCTCCATATATGCGGACAGAAAGTGGTTTGATTTTATATGACCCTATGTTTGGAAAGGGAGGTGGTTTTGTTAGTGTCCGCAGCAGTCCTTACTGTACATGTTGTTAAGAGTCTTCAGAGGCCATGTTGGTTTTAATCCCATAAGAACAATGTTATTTGCGAATCCATATTTTTCTGTTATTTATTGACAGAAAGTTTTATATGAGGTGTCATTTTAAACGTTATCATACTGCACATTGGGTTTGCTTTTTATATTTTGAATAAATACGCCTAATTTTGAAAACGATGAAAGTAAAAACTTCAAACTAAAAATTGTTTATATTTTTATCTATAAAACTAATTAGGAATTCGCAAAGCAATTCCAACGTGTAATTTTATTCTTGATCAAGTACAATTTAGTTTGAAAAATTCCGTTTAAAAATAACTGTTTATTTTGGATAAATGTGATGGAATGTGCAGTTCGAAAATAACGTTGTTCTTACGGGATTAAAACCAACATGGCCGACAGCCTCTGCAGACTCTGAAATATACAACAATTCTGGTAGCTAAACTGAACTGTGATATTCAGTGTCATGTAACTTTCAAAGTTGAGTATATTTTCCACATTTGATAATAAACAAGAACATTATTAATTGCTTTAAACTTAAAATATTTAACTGGCTTATTTTTAAATTAATTTTTTGTAAAATCAAGATTTACTTCTTCAATTGTCATAGGCAGGTATTTTCGCATCATCTTATTTAATCTGTATTCATGATCATCATCATTATTCGTTGATGTTTTTTGTTTCACAGGTTGTCCTACACAAAATCCTCCATTTTTGTCTATCCCTCCAGGTTTCCTCTTCTTCCACTTGTCTTATCTTCCACTTGTCTTTTCTGCATTCCTCTTCTCTCCATATTCTTCCACACACTTGGCCCTCCCACCTTCCTCTCAGTTTTCGTCTCCCTCTTTTTTCCAGGACTATCTTTCTATTCTAGTGCATTGCTGTAACAGCTATTTGGGGTTTAAATGCTGTGGAGATTGTAGGTGATATATTCTACACTTGGTCCTGTTAATACTCTCATGGCATCTGCTCAGTAGTTGCCATCAATGTGTCTGGGATGTCAGAGAAGTTTTGGGTGTCCGTGTTGGGTGGTAATCAGAGTTTGGATTTTGTGTAGGGAAGATAACTAACTCATGCTTGTTAGTTTGCTGAAAATCTGACCGATGTGGTTTGGATTTCACGTAAAGATATAGGTCCTTTAGTTCCCTTAGCCTTTGGTCTATTAATGAATGGCTCTTTCTAAGGAACAGTTTACCTTAATTGGTAACAATAACTACACTCGTTCATCTACAATCATCAATCTCATTTACCCATATCTCTACAATCGGCTTGTTAATAATGAATATTGAATATCTTCGGCGATCTATTATTTCATATCCTCTTCATATTTCACATCCCATCCTTCTTCTTTCCACTGTCTCTTGTATCTGTATCACTTTCAACCTTTCTCTGTTTATTTCGTTCCTTATTATATCTCTTCTAATAATTTTCTCTATTCCATTAAAGAATCTAATTTTTGCTGGCTCTAATCTGCTTAAACCACCTTGTGTCCATGTCCATCTTTCCGCTCCATACAATAAGATTGGTTGATAATTAATCTGTGTTAGTTGCTGGAATAACTGACAGAAGCCAAGGAATGATACTGATGTTTTGTACACTCAAGTGCTAATCCACACTTGCAACATCCAGGGAGTTTTGATCAATAAAAACCCCTATTTTACTTCATTCGTTGTTTTCCGCTCAGAAGTGAAGCCCATTGTGAGTGTATTTACTGTTAATAATTATTAAGCCTTCCTAAAATGTAAATATTATATTACTAGTATGATTTGGCCAAGAATCATTAGAAAACTGTATATTTATTAGCTTTTCTACGGGGTTTTGTTGAAACTAGAATCAGAATTAAATTTTATTATCGTTTTCTTTTTCATTAAGAGTAGACAAAGTCAATAATACATACTACAATAATGTGTGAACTACAGTGTACAACAAGGGATATAACATTCTATATCACGAGATAAACTAAGCAATAATATTTATCTCTCAGTTCAATAATTCATTTACAGAGTAAAAGGATTCCATCTGTTTGTTAATTTAATATTCTCCATCTTTTGGAAGTTTTTGAAGAGCTTTATTTACAAGTATTTATGACTCTTACTTTATTTAGTTAGTCTTGCTGTCGGCAGAATTAAAACAGTTTATTATTAAAACTTTTAATATCTTCTAAATGTTGTCATACATCAATTAAATTTGAAAAATGCCTATAAGAGTCATTATATTATTAGTAAAATGTACAATTAATTGTTCATGCAACCCAAGCAAATCATAATTCTTACCACCTTCTACTGCCGCAGTAAAACTCTCTCTGTCCCTACACTACTACCCCAAAATATATTTGTATACAAGGAGAAAAAAAAAAAAAAAAAAAACAGTAAGTAGTTTTAATTAAGTCATTACTAACACAGCTCTTTAGTTTTAGTAGTAAAAAACAAACTCTTGTTAAATTTTGAAATTAAATTATTTGTGTGTTCATCCCATACAAGCTTATGACTTAAAGTGATTCTAAGAGCTTTATTAGCTTTTAAATGGAGTTCTGAATTTCAATATTTCTTAGGTAAAGTTTTATGCTTTCAATTTAATTTTTATTCATTTTTTAATGATTAGATTCAAACCACAAAGAAGCTGTATTTATTGCTCGATTAGTCTCACTGAAAGCCTCACACACAGTTGTCCTTTACTATTACAAAGACATCGTCTGCACACAACACAGCATTACAGTTCAAATTGATTAACAAATCATTGACATACAGAATAAATATAATAGTGGACCAAAGACAGAGCTCTGTGGGACCCCAGCAAGAACATCTTTTAAAGATGAATATTTATCCCCATAACTGACTGTATGGAGTCCATCACAAAATTAAGTTCTGAAAAACTGCTAGCTGTTATTGCATTTTATGAAATTTTGCAATTTATTGAACCAAATATCATGAGATACACTGTCAAATGCCTTACTGAGGTCCAACTGAGTCAATCCCAAGTACTCATAGTCATCAAAGCTTATCAGGATCTAAAACACAACATTGTCTATTGCCTTAACTGTTGATAGCCAAACCCAAATTGGCTATATAAGAGAATTTTATTTGTATCTAGAAACTACAAAAGCTGGTCCTCAACACGAGTTTCTAATGTGTTAAAAAAAAAAAAAAAACATAAACATGTTTGTTCTATAATTAATCATCTACACAGGATGTATCACCTTTTATTTACAAGGGGATACTTTTTGAGAGTTTCAAAAAATATGCAAAATGTGAGGATGACAAACCAAAATTAATTATATAAGTCAAGTGCTTGATGGTAAAAGGAAAGGAACAATAGTTTTAATTTTTATTGAGATCTGACTCTGAAGCAGAAAACATATAGTTGACCATGGGTGAAACAATCTTTTGGTTTGGTCTATTCTCAATTCAAAAAGTTAATTCAACTGATTCTTGGCCCTGGTATCAGAATCGAGAATCGACTGGAAGTTGATTTCAACTACTGGATTTTATCAGCCGACTGTAATTTTTTAGGAAAGAACAGTTATAAACAATAAGTTCCAGACCTGCTGTCAAGTTATTCTATTTTGATAAACTTAATATATTTCATCAAGAAAAAAACAATTTTTTATATTTCTATCATTTACTATTTCAGAGGGCAAATGGTTATAAAAATTTGAGCCAGCATATAATGGTTTTTTTACTATATAATTGGTGTATTAGAAGAGATAGAACATCAGCAAACTTACCTAAGAAGACAAGTCCACCAACACTTTACATTCACTCACCTGAGGAAAGTACCAGTAGCACTGAACATTACATTCACTCACCTGAGGAAAGTACCATTAGTACTGAACATTACATTCACTCACATGAGTAAAGTACCAGTAGCACTGAACATTACATTCACTCACATGAGTAAAGTACCAGTAGCACTGAACATTACATTCACTCGCACGAGTAAAGTACCAGTAGCACTGAACATTACATTCACTCGCACGAGTAAAGTACCAGTAGCACTGAACATTACATTCACTCACCTTAGGAAAGTAACAGTAGTACTGAACATTACATTCACTCACATGAGGAAGGTAACAGTAGCACTGAACATTACATTCACTCGCATGAGTAAAGTACCAGTAGCACTGAAAATTACATTCCCTCACCTTAGGAAAGTACCAGTAGTACTGAACATTACATTCACTCACCTTAGGAAAGTAACAGTAGTACTGAACATTACATTCACTCACATGAGGAAAGTACCAGTAGTACTGAACATTACATTCACTCACATGAGGAAAGTACCAGTAGTACTGAACATTACATTCACTCACATGAGGAAAGTACCAGTAGTACTGAACATTACATTCACTCACATGAGGAAAGTAACAGTAGTACTGAACATTACATTCACTCACCTTAGGAAAGTAACAGTAGTACTGAACATTACATTCACTCACATGAGTAAAGTACCAGTAGCACTGAACATTACATTCACTCACATGAGGAAAGTACCAGTAGTACTGAACATTACATTCACTCACATGAGGAAAGTACCAGTAGCACTGAACATTACATTCACTCACATGAGGAAAGTACCAGTAGCACTGAACATTACATTCACTCACCTGAGGAAAGTACCATTAGTACTGAACATTACATTCACTCACATGAGGAAAGTAACAGTAGCACTGAACATTACATTCACTAACATGAGGAAAGTACCAGTAGTACTGAACATTACATTCACTCACATGAGGAAAGTACCAGTAGTACTGAACATTACATTCACTCACATGAGGAAAGTACCAGTAGTACTGAACATTACATTCACTCACATGAGGAAAGTACCAATAGTACTGAACATTACATTCACTCACTTGAGGAAAGTACCAGTAGTACTGAACATTACATTCACTCACATGAGGAAAGTACCAGTAGTACTGAACATTACATTCACTAACATGAGGGAAGTACCAGTAGTACTGAACATTACATTCACTCACATGAGGGAAGTACCAGTAGTACTGAACATTACATTCACTCACATGAGGAAAGTACCAGTAGTACTGAACATTACATTCACTCACATGAGTAAATTACCAGTAGCACTGAACATAACATTCACTCGCACGAGTAAAGTACCAGTAGCACTGAACATTACATTCACTCACCTTAGGAAAGTAACAGTAGTACTGAACATTACATTCACTCACACGAGGAAAGTACCAGTAGTACTGAACAATACATTCACTCACATGAGGAAAGTAACAGTAGTACTGAACATTACATTCACTCACATGAGTAAAGTACCAGTAGCACTGAACATTACATTCACTCACATGAGGAAAGTACCAGTAGTACTGAACATTACATTCACTCACATGAGGAAAGTAACAGTAGCACTGAACATTACATTCACTCACATGAGGAAAGTACCAGTAGCACTGAACATTACATTCACTCACACGAGGAAAGTACCAGTAGTACTGAACATTACATTCACTCACATGAGGAAAGTAACAGTAGCACTGAACATTACATTCACTAACATGAGGAAAGTACCAGTAGTACTGAACATTACATTCACTCACATGAGGAAAGTACCAGTAGTACTGAACATTACATTCACTCACATGAGGAAAGTACCAGTAGTACTAAACATTACATTCACTCACATGAGGAAAGTACCAATAGTACTGAACATTACATTCACTCACTTGAGGAAAGTACCAGTAGTACTGAACATTACATTTACTCACATGAGGAAAGTACCAGTAGTACTGAACATTACATTCACTAACATGAGGGAAGTACCAGTAGTACTGAACATTACATTCACTCACATGAGGGAAGTACCAGTAGTACTGAACATTACATTCACTCACATGAGGAAAGTACCAGTAGTACTGAACATTACATTCACTCACATGAGTAAATTACCAGTAGCACTGAACATAACATTCACTCGCACGAGTAAAGTACCAGTAGCACTGAACATTACATTCACTCACCTTAGGAAAGTAACAGTAGTACTGAACATTACATTCACTCACACGAGGAAAGTACCAGTAGTACTGAACATTACATTCACTCACATGAGGAAAGTACCAGTAGTACTGAACATTACATTCACTCACACGAGGAAAGTACCAGTAGCACTGAACATTACAATCACTCACTTGAGGAAAGTAACAGTAGCACTGAACATTACATTCACTCACCTGAGGGAAGTACCATTAGTACTGAACATTACATTCACTCACCTGAGGAAAGTACCAGTAGTACTGAACATTACATTCACTCACATGAGGAAAGTACCAGTAGTACTGAACATTACATTCACTCACATGAGGGAAGTACCAGTAGTACTGAACATTACATTCACTCACCTGAGGAAAGTACCAGTAGTACTGAACATTACATTCACTCACCTGAGGAAAGTACCATTAGTACTGAACATTACATTTACTCACATGAGGAAAGTAACAGTAGCACTGAACATTACATTCACTCGCATGAGTAAAGTACCAGTAGTACTGAACATTACATTCACTCACATGAGGAAAGTAACACTAGTACTGAACATTACATTCACTCACATGAGGAAAGTACCAGTAGTACTGAACATTACATTCACTCACATGAGGAAAGTACCAGTAGTACTGAACATTACATTCACTCACATGAGGAAAGTAACAGTAGTACTGAACATTACATTCACTCACATGAGGAAAGTAACAGTAATACTGAACATTACATTCACTCACATGAGGAAAGTACAAGTAGTACTGAACATTACATTCACTCACACGAGGAAAGTACCATTAGTACTGAACATTACATTCACTCACCTGAGGAAAGTACCAGTAGTACTGAACATTACATTCACTCACCTGAGGAAAGTACCATTAGTACTGAACATTACATTCACTCACCTGAGGAAAGTACCAGTAGTACTGAACATTACATTCACTCACATGAGGAAAGTACCATTAGTACTGAACATTACATTCGCTCACATGAGGGAAGTACCAGTAGTACTGAACATTACATTTACTCACATGAGGAAAGTACCAGTAGTACTGAACATTACATTGACTCACATGAGGGAAGTACCAGTAGTACTGAACATTACATTCACTCACATGAGGAAAGTACCATTAGTACTGAACATTACATTCGCTCACATGAGGAAAGTAACAGTAGTACTGAACATTACATTCACTCACACGAGGAAAGTACCAGTAGTACTGAACATTACATTCGCTCACATGAGGGAAGTACCAGTAGTACTGAACATTACATTCGCTCACATGAGGAAAGTACCAGTAGTACTGAACATTACATTCACTGACACAAGGAAAGTACCAGTAGTACTGAACATTACATTCACTCACATGAGGAAAGTACCTGTAGTACTGAACATTACATTCACTCACACGAGGAAAGTACCAGTAGTACTGAACATTACATTCACTCACACGAGGAAAGTAACAGTAGTACTGAACATTACATTCACTCACATGAGGAAAGTAACAGTAGCACTGAACATTACATTCACTCACATGAGTAAAGTACCAGTAGTACTGAACATTACATTCACTCACATGAGGAAAGTAACAGTAGCACTGAACATTACATTCACTCACATGAGGAAAGTACCTGTAGTACTGAACATTACATTCACTCACTTGAGGAAAGTACCAGTAGTACTGAACATTACATTCACTCACTTGAGGAAAGTACTAGTAGTACTGAACATTACATTCACTCACATGAGGAAAGTACCAGTAGTACTGAACATTACATTCACTCACATGAAGAAAGTACCAGTAGTACTGAACATTACATTCACTCACATGAGGAAAGTACCAGTAGTACTGAACATTACATTCACTCACTTGAGGAAAGTACCAGTAGTACTGAACATCACATTCACTCACATGAGGAAAGTACCAGTAGTACTGAACATTACATTCACTCACTTGAGGAAAGTACCAGTAGTACTGAACATTATATTCACTCACATGAGGAAAGTACCAGTAGTACTGAACATTACATTCACTCACATGAGGAAAGTACCAGTAGTACTGAACATTACATTCACTCACATGAGGAAAGTAACAGTAGCACTGAACATTACATTCACTCACATGAGGAAAGTACCAGTAGTACTGAACATTACATTCACTCACATTAGGAAAGTAACAGTAGCATTGAACATTACATTCACTCGCATGAGTAAAGTACCAGTAGTACTGAACATTACATTCACTCACATGAGTAAAGTAACAGTAGTACTGAACATTACATTCACTCACATGAGGAAAGTACCAGTAGTACTGAACATTACATTCACTCACATGAGGAAAGTACCAGTAGTACTGAACATTACATTCGCTCACATGAGGGAAGTATCATTAGTTCTGAACATTACATTCACTCACATGAGGAAAGTACCAGTAGTACTGAACATTACATTCACTCACACGAGGAAAGTACCAGTAGTACTGAACATTACATTTACTCACATGAGGAAAGTACCAGTATTACTGAACATTACATTCACTCACACGAGGAAAGTACCAGTAGTACTGAACAGTACATTCACTCACACGAGGAAAGTAACAGTAGTACTGAACATTACATTCACTCACATGAGGAAAATAACAGTAGCACTGAACATTACATTCACTCACATGAGTAAAGTACCAGTAGTACTGAACATTACATTCACTCACATGACGAAAGTAATAGTAGCACTGAACATTTTACATTCACTCACATGAGGAAAGTACCAGTAGTACTGAACATTTCATTCACTCACATGAGTAAAGTACCAGTAGTACTGAACATTACATTCACTCACATGAGGAAAGTACCAGTAGTACTGAACATTACATTCACTCACATGAGGAAAGTAACAGTAGTACTGAACATTACATTCACTCACTTGAGGAAAGTAACAGTAGCACTGAACATTACATTCACTCACATGAGGAAAGTAACAGTAGCACTGAACATTACATTCACTCACATGAGGAAAGTAACAGTAGTACTGAACATTTGTAAAACGTGTTGTTCGTGTATATGTTTGATAGTGGAACATTATTTTTGTAATTTTATGTTATTTTTTTGGTTATTTAGTTATTAATTTCACTGTTTGACTATCTTGTTAAATAAAACGTAATTTTCATATTTTATTTAACTGTAAGCAATTATTGTGTTAAATTTGGAAAAACTAGGTTTAGTCAGATGTAGGTCTATAATAAACTGTAGTTTTTAAATTTATTTTGCTCTGGTAACCGTAAGTATTAACATTTCAATGTCAAATCATCTTTAGTTTTTCTATTACTTACAAGTAAGGCGTTGAAATGAGGGAGCTGCTGATAGCTCTCATCGTCCTATTTAGTTATATATCAAATTCTCTTGTTGGATTGGGCTTCAGCTTCAAGGTTCTAAAATAGTTATTGAGAGTGGCTAGATCAAGTGTAAGTTTTCTTTCTGTTTTTGATATGTACTCATGTTGAGTTGCGAGAGCAATCATCTGCATATGTGAATTTTCTGAACTTGTGGCGGGAATGTCGGCAGTGTGTGTATTGAATAAAAGAGGAGCAAGAATAATCCTTTTGGCAGTCCATCATTCAGGTGCCTAAAAACACTTACTCTGTGACCAATGCACACTTCAATTAACCTGTTGCTGTGGGTGGTGTTCAGAAATCGCAAAAAATGAGGACACAAAATTGTTGTAAAATTTAACTAACAGGTCCTTTCTCCAGACTGTGTCATAGGCTGCTAAAATATTTACAAATGCTACTGATGTTTTCTTTTTCTTTTCAAACCCATTTTCAATTAAAGATGTTAAAGAAAGTACCTGGCTGCAACAATTTCGATCAGGTCTGAAACTAGTTTGTTCGACAGGAATCTGCCATTGAGAATAGGCGACATTCTGTTGTAAATCAGCCTCTCCAGCAACTTTTAACTGACACTTTAAAGAGCTATAGGGCGGTAGCTTTATGTTTGTTCTGGTTTTTTATCTGGCTTCAAAACAGCAATTCTTTTAGGTATTTTAAAAGCTTTGGGCGTATTACCACTTGCCAATATGGCATTGAAGACTGTTAGAAGCTAATGTTTTACTTTTGTACCAGCATGTTTTAAAAATTCAAGGAAGATGTCATCTATTCCGGCCGCCTTCCAAACTGGCATACCGCCTCATTTAACTCTTGGAGAGTGAAAGACCAAAAAACTTCAAACAGTTCCTGTGGGCTTCTCTTGGTCTTATTCAGTTTGCAGGATATTAGCAGGTTAAACTACATAACTCGTAAATTCATGGCAAATTTACAAGTTTTGTTGTTTAATTTACGAAGGGGGCATGATGTTGTTCTCATATGCAACAATCTTCAAGCTATATGTGTCGTGTCCCCTGGGATGGACTAAACGAGCAGACTTTGATAGCTTAATTGCTACTTGTGTGATCTCCCAGTTATGCCAGCTGCGATCCAAAATTTTGTTTTAATACAACCTCTAAATCAAAATGGTTTCATTAAACTGAAAGTAAATTATATTTAATAATCAGCGTCAATGCAATGTGCCTAGAAATTAATTGAGTGATCTAAGAGTTAAGTTTACCTGACTTGACTTCACATCATATCCATAGCAGTTTCCAATAAATACTGGCTCTGCTTGTTACAGAGGTGTCTTCACCTTCTTCTATCTTCACATTTTTTCTCTTCCTTCAGTCTTCTCCTCTTCTTTCAACATTCCTTTACTGCCTTAAGCCATCGATCCCTTCGTCTTCCTTCTGGTCTCCTTACCTACATTTCTATCTCATAGATTTATCTTATTACCCTAACTTCATCCTTTTCATAAGTCCAAATTGAACCACCTTAATCGATCCCTCATAATTCTATACAATAATCCTTCCTCCCAATTCTCTTATAATTATTTCAATCCTTATTTTATCTCCTTGGTCATTCCCACATTACTCCTTAAAAATTTCATTTTGAAAGCTGTATTTTCACCGCCTTGACCTATCACCATTGTATTCGCTCAAGACAGCATTATGTATACTATAAATATGTTTTATATAAAATGTTCTCTCGTTCCAGGGTATCAATGCTATTCCTTATCAGGCTTCCAGCTGCCTTCATAATCCTTCCTGCGAGCCTTCCTTGTTGATTTATTTCTTTTTTCAAATGCTATTCTCTTGTAATAGCTGGACTGAATAAATGTTAAATAAGATTTGAAACGTTTGGATTACTCTTCTATACTGACAAAAGATTGATTCATATATAACACTTGATGGATTGGTCACAGTGGTTCATTGTTCTGAGTGTTTAACCCCTGGATGGACTAAGTGTGTCCTTTCATATTGATTTAACAAGTATTAATGTTTCAGGACTCGATTAGGGCTAGGGCGAGATCGGCCTCCCATTCAGCCGTCTACGCCAGTAATGGCACAGAAAATGCTAGCCCAGAGCTTAGAGGCAGAAAATTTGCCTCTTTCTGGGGAGGTAAGTCTAAGTATTGCTTTAAAATACAATTAAGTTAGTTCTAAAGATGGGTCATACATTTCTATTGTAGTAGAGACACCTAATTTGGACAGATTGTTTTGTGTTAACTGTTACACAAGACAATTAACACGTTGACGGTGGCTGTCTAATACTATCTAATTTCCCTAGTAGCTAAAATATAAAAATAATGTTATCACTTACCATTGTGGTTTTATATCCATGTCAACATCCAAGAAGCTGTTTGAAGTTGACTTTATATGTATATGAGACGTCATAAATGTATGACCCACATGTGGGTCATGTGATCTATACCATTCTATACAATGAAGTAGAACCATGGCCTGTGGTTGAGTCAGGCGCACTGAACATGTTAATAAAGGCCAGGAAGAACTTGATTTATACACAAAGTTTGGGTTGCTTTCATTCATACTTGAACTATCTTTTTCAGTCACTAATTATTTTTTTAACTAGTATAATTAGTTAGTAATAATAATAATAATAGTTGCATTAGTATGCTGTATTTTGTATTTTTCTTAATGTATATTTGTCTGTATTGTTATAAAGGAATAAACATATATTTCATTTTATTTTAGTTTTTTTAAGATACTTATTTGTAAAGCAACTTTTTATACAACTGATACTCTTTTTATATCAGTAGTATAAAAAGAGAGGAGAGCAGCCAGAATACCTGATAACATGGTAAACTGGAGACAGACACAATCACAACAAAAAGAACAGAAAGTTAATTAAATATTTTGGAGTCTTGTGATCGAAGAAGGAGCCAGTGGCTTCGAAATATTTCATTAATTTTCTGTTCTTTTTGTTGTGATTGTGCCTGTCGGGCACATTTTATTGGGTATGCTGCTCTCTTCTACCATTTTTACTAAAATCCTAGGCTTAGCACCCTAAATATAACCTATTTATCTGTAGTATATATTTTCTTCTATAGTAAAGTTATAATATGAAATAACAATTGAGCACCTTTAACATTTTATTGAATTAACACCGACCGGTTTCAGCAATTATGCCATCTTCAAAGGTGTTTACTTTCTAAACTTTTACAAAACAAATAAAATGAAGTAAAAAATTGTTATAAAGAAAACATATGTTAAATTGGTAAATATTTTGTGATTTAGTGGTAAGTTGTCATTGTGTTTGTTGTTTCTTATATGTGTAATAGTTTTGAATATTGGATTTCTTTTTTGTATTTAAATGGTGTTGATTGTTGGGATTTTCTTGGTTGTGTTTATAAATTTCAAGTTCTTCTTGAGAATTTAGTCTTTTGCTTTTTGAACCGAATTTTAAAATTTTCATGTTGGTTTTCATATTTGTGTAGTTGTGATTATTGTTTAGTAAGTGTTCTGCAAAAGAAGATTTCATTGAAATTTGCTTTAGAGCTTATATGTGTTCATGTATAGATATAAAAAGAAGCATAACGCAACAAAGAACTAAATGATTAAGTGTATGGTTACAAAATTTCCTAAGATGATACTTGTACAAGGTATTCTTAAACAAAAATGTGTAGATGGAAATTTTAATATTAACTGATTTTTAGTTGTACGATGGGGATGGTGCCGACAGCATGGGACACAAGGTGTCTCCACGCAAAACAAATTATCGTCTTTTTGAGGACCATAGTGACGATAGCGATGCATCCAGTCTTTGCTCGGAAAGATCGTTTGATTCTTACCGTCGTACATCTGATGTAAGTTCAGCTTACAGATCAGTTACTTGCATACTTTCCTCATTTGTGGTGATCTCCTTCAAATGTTCTGTCTTCCTGCATCTTTGTTGCTGCTTATCCAGAGTTCCTTTTGTTTGCTGAATCCCTAGCTTTTTACTAGTTCCTATTTCTGTCCTTCATACGAGATCTACAGTGGATGCCATATGCATAATTTGCAGGTTTTAACATACATTTAATGTAAATTTACGTTAAATTTATGCTTAAGCAGGCAAATAGTAAATATGACATTTGGTTGCAGGTCCTCAGTTGCACTATTTTAGTTTTGGTTCCTAAGTTAAAAATAACCAGCTTTAAACCTAATTAAATTACAGCCATTCTGTACATGAACAGTACATAATGCTTAATATAATATTAATGATGCTTTTTAAAAAAAGGAAATTCATTTAAAGTGAAACTAAATTTCATTTAAAAAATAAATAAATAAATTAAACTAACAATCTGTGATAACATACTTCTATTCTACATTGTCTAGTAGAGGGGAGGAGCTTTATAAAGATTAAGCTAACACATATCATAAGTATCTTAACTTGATTAATTATCATTGCAAATGCACAGCCTCGGTAACTATTAACTTGAAAGTAACAATGTGTTTAGTAATCAGTAGAATTCTAACATAAAATATAAGAACATTAAAGTAAAAGAAGTAGTTAGTTAATATTTAAAAGTGTGTTTAAACAGTATTTTTTTAACATATAATAAGTGGAAAATTGTTATTATAAGAAAAATAGGATAACAGTAAATTTACATGGAAAGGTAAGTGCACTAACCATAGACACTAGACACATACCACATTAAGTAATGTGGTAAAAATGTTTGATGCCACTGATATTTTATTCAGGCGCTTCAAGAAGGACAGCTCAAGGGACCTTTTCCGTTACTTCACAACCACTACTTTTTTATCGCAATTAAGGTTAGGTTAAGTTAGGTCAGGTTAGGGTAGGTTAGGTGGCTACTAAATTTGATCACAAACTAGTAAATCTAATGATTGACTTAGCGCCAATTGCGCTCTACGTGTGTAAGTTCTTCGAAAGCGATAAGATAAGGCCAGCGATATCGGATGCCTAGCCGATAAGCAATACTACAGTGGATGTAACAATGATTGGGGAACAGTTTTTAGAGTAATAGAATATTTATTAAGCAGTAGTGAATTAATGGGAACAAAAAAAAGTAGTGGTAGTGAATTAACGGAAAAGATCCTTATGTAGTAGGGGGAAGGAGACGTTTATTCAAAACACAAGATTTTTACTAGACAAACTTTTCTAGAAATGTTTCTATTGCTCGAGAGGTAGGTAAAAGTCTACCTGATTAGAGATGGCTAGAAATCTTGTCATCTATTGAAGCGCATATTTTGTTGATCTGAGATTGGAACTGTTGAAATAAAGTGTAAAGGATCTGCACTTTTTTGGCTTAACATTGGTACAAATTTTGGTTACAGAGAAGGCCATGGGTAGAGAGATAGGTATATTATCTGAGGTAGGTTGAGCACAACATTGATTATCCAACTGCCTGTGTGATTATCAGCTTGACAATCAAACGATAGTAATTTTGGTATCAGATAAAATTACAACAACTCAGAAGTGCTGTTCAGCCCCGCAATACAACTCTTGAAAAGAATGTTTGAGTTTTGCAGCTTAAATATTGCAGGTTCATTTAACTTGTCATGCATTACCGGTTGCCACTGCGTAATGCACCCAAAAGTCTGAGCTGGCAATTTGTTTACTTCTGTAACAGAGCAGCTGAAAGAGTCCAATTCTTATATGGGGAACTGGAAGAGCTCATTAGACACATACCCATTATCACTATTATCAGTCTTTTGTTTACAATGGCCATGTGAAAACACGTTCTCGTCCATTTAAAGGATGTTGTTATTATACATCCTTTTAAAATCACTAAAATTATACTGTATGACAAGATTTTATCTGAACACCTACATTAACTCAATGTATGATGATAGAAATGTAAATGAATAAAACACAATTGTTTTTTTTAAACGTGAGTCTTTCAAGTCACAAGATTTCAACAATATGTAATCGGCTGTGTTTGTCTCATCAAAATTCGCTATGCCGTCGCAATTTGCATTGCACGAAATTTAAGCGTTCCTCTCTCTCTTACTATCCGATATGAGTTATTGAATCTAATTGGGAATAATAATTAGATAGAAAATAATTACATTAATTTTGAAGAAATATAAAAAGGATTTTAAGAGATTAAAAATAATTTTAAATTAAATATGTTAGGTAGGTAATATTTAATTTCAAAATTAAGTTTTGTAAGGCAACCCGTTTCTAAAATGAACTCACTCAAAGGTTGGTGAAAACAACCTATTCACCAAAATTGTGACTATGTACCAAAATAAGTGAAAGAAATTAAAAAAAAAAATAATAAACTTATATATTCAGAAGGTATACATAGATAAATATTTGCATTCAAAAATGTAATTAATTTTCTGAAAAAATATGGCTTTACCACCTTAATGTATGCTGATGTTAGAAAACTGCTAATCAAAAATACCACTGCAGAAGGAGTTCATGTGACGCTCACATTTGCTAAATAAGACACTGATAAATTACAGAAAAAATAACCTGGCTGTAAATTTCTTTAAAACTATACAAATAAACTTCAGTAAAAGAAAAGAACACAATGGAAACATATTAGATGAAAAAGTTGAAAATCAAGAAAAATTCCTTGGAGTCAGTCTAGATATCTAGATAGAAATCTGATCTGGACTGAGCATGTAGACAGCCTTTGCAAAAAATTAGTTATGGAATATATTTTGTAAGGGAAAAAATGGATTGGGAACTAACAGAAAGCAACAACAGCTTACTAATCAGTAGTAGAAACCCACAAGAGGTACGGGCTTACCGTGTGGGCTGAATTCTCTACTGGAAATCCCAAAAGGTTTCTTATCCTAAAGAAAAGAGCCATTATAACTCTGGTTGATCTTGAACCCCAACAAAGCTGCAGACATACTGATCTAAGAGGATAATGACAATCACTGGTCTGTACATTATATTCTGCCCCCACATTGCACAGCACTTTTTCAAGAAAAACCATCTTACATCATCAAGAAAACTATGGAATATCTATCAGAAAAAAATCAAAGCACTGAAGGGACCTGCTCTGAAGAAACAGCTACATAAATTCCTTGTGGATCAACCATTCTATACTGTAGACAAATTAATGGAAGTATCCGCTGAAGAATGAAGACTTTAAGGATAAGTATTTTCATTTTGAAGACTACACATCCTAAGTTTTGAGACTACGAGTGTTACATATAATACTTATAGTCTGTTATCATTATTTTATAAATATGTGACTCTATTAATATTCTTAAAGAATGTTCACTATAGATATTTGTCTATTGTCTGTGTGATGGTAGAATTGATAACTGAGCAATCTGGGTAATAAGCACAGGTTTTTCATAATTTATTTTGAGGGATGGTCAGGTAGAAATATTTAGGTTCAGGTCGAAATCAGAAGGAAAATTAATTTTGTTCCAAATTTTGGGAAATTTCCCAGAAGGGAATTTTCCTGGCTGAGAATACAAGAATTTAGAACATAATGAGTTCAAGGGAATGAACTGAAACATTACTCGATAATAAGGAGGATTTTTTGTTTGTGATAAAAGTAAAGATATAAATATAATATAATCGTATTTCCATTGTATTCATGTGAAACATGAAGGTCTTACGGTTTTTTTTTTGTATAGAATTTTGTATTTTTGTATTTATTTACTTTAACCAATGTGCTTTTTATATAATTACTACTTGACGGGAAATAAAAGAAAATTATAAACCTATAAGAAAATAAGTAGAAACACAAAGTTCAGTACTAGTTGTATCCAAAGGGATTTTGAGTGGGTCTAGTTTAGTTTAAATGTCAACCGTGAAGGGAGTTTTAGAGGGTCTAGTTTAGTATGAATGTCATGAGTGAAGGTGCTTTGAGTGGGTCTAGTTTAGTTTGAATGTCAACCGTGAAGGGAGTTTTAGAGGGTCTAGTTTAGTATGAATGTCATGAGTGAAGGGACTTTGAGTGGGTCTAGTTTAGTTTGAATGTCAACCACGAAGGAAAGTTGAGTGGGTTTACTTTAGTATGAGTGTCATCAGTGAAAGGATTTTGAGTGGTTCTAGTTAAGTTTGAGTGTCAACCACGAAGGAAAGTTGAGTGGGTTTACTTTAGTATGAGTGTCATCCGTGAGGGGAATTAAGTGGATCTTGTTTACTGTGAATGTCATCTGTGAAAACAGTTTGAGTGGATCTAGTTTGGTTTGAGCCCAGTTCAATGTGAATGTCAACCATGAAGGGAGTTTTAGAGGGCCTAGTTTAGTGTGAGTGTCATCAGTGAAGGGAGTTAAAGTGGGTCTAGTTTTGTCTGGACCTTTTTTTACTGTCAAACGTATAACCAAATTCTTTAAGATCTATCTATCTATGCATCAGTCAATTATAGCCAACCAATTAATTTAATAATTAATAATCATTGGGACGGGGGCACATTGGTGGGTTCTGTATTTGCTGAAACTGTATATAATATTGCGAATTAACACTCCTTGTCACAATATGTTGCCAGAATTATGTTTCGTCACCGATTGATTGTAGTATAAGCAATGGGGTCCAGTTCAGCTTCCTTATATTGTCATCACCTCTCTTGGTAAACAATGTGATCAAGGGTTTAGTATGTTAAGATTTAGTTATATTCCTCCTCGCGTCTAAATTTCACCGAGAAGAAAATAAATGCTTTGTTTAGTGTTGTGCTATAGTTCTTCGTGGAGTATGGAATATATCAGTTGGTAAATTATTCTTGATTGGTGACATGTATAGAAAGTATACTCTAGAATAGTATAGAAAGTTGGCCCATTAATATCTGAAAATTGTTACTTTGTATTTCAACATGTTCAAGGGGAGAACATTTGACAGTGGAATATTGTTATCTTCTTGAGCGCTATGTTTTTATGTCAGCATGAGGTTGTAGAGTGTTTGTGTCGCATGCGTGTTGTGACTAACGTTATCTGTTCTTAGTCGTACTCCTGGAGTGGGTCCCAACAACGGCTGTACCGCGACGTCTGGGAAACAGGAGTCAAGGTAAGGACTGGCCACTCTCAAACTCCAAATATTGCTTATGGTTCTTTTGGTAAAGAGGTGGATTGGCATTAACATCGTGATAATATTTGCTGCTGTAAATAGGGCTGCAGTGCATAATACCATTAAATTCAAAAACGTTAACTCCCAAAAACTGGCTCCTCATTTGAATAAAAAAAAAAAAAACTATTTAATATGTTTGGTAGACAAATTTAGAAGGTAACAAAATATTTTCATAAAATACCTGATGAGGTTGTTTATTAAAATAAAAATACCTAAACTTAGTTTTCTATGCTGAATGGATGTATGAAAACAATTTTCCTCTGTGTTAATTACTTCTGATGAAAACATGTAGATACCGTGAGAACTACTTCCAAAGAGTGAAGCCTACCATAGGCAAAATTGTGATGAGAAATGTCAGCAACATCTTAAATTACTAATCTTACCAAATTCAAATTAGCGTATGCTTTAGCTAGGAAGTTGGCAAGTAGACCGTCCTGGGGGCCTGGAATTTGATTGAAACATTAATTTGTAACCCTTCTAAAGGTTTCAAGCCACCTTATTATTCTTTAAAAGAGTGGAAAGTGCTCTGCTGGGACCAGTTTTTATTTTTCATCAAAAACTGCTGAAATGGTTTTGATAGTTGTAATCTCTATTGATATTGTGGATTATTATGTAAGTTCATTGTTGTATTATGCGTTATTGTACCTTAAAAAAAAGGAAGAAAAACTTAAGGAATTATACATATATGTATATTATGTAAGTGAACATATATACAGAGGATTGTTTGTTAGGTCAATACAAGCGAATAATGCCATAATAAAATGTTCTTTCTTGATTCGTTTTCTGTCTGGTTTTTTTTTTTTTTTTTTTTTTAGAAAAATTTTAATATAAAAAACGTTTGACTTACAATACTGAATTTTAGTGCCATAAAAGTTGATCTCAAAAAGACATATTTCAAGTAAAACGGCTGAATGTTAAAGATTATCAGTTTTAAAATGGTGGCTGTCTAATAATTTAAAAGTCAAATATCAAACAAACTACATTTTTACCCAAACATATTAAGACTTGGCATGTTTAGACTACAATATGCCAAAATTAATGTTATACCAATTTAAAAACTCAGATATCAATGCTTTGTCACAAAAAATTAGTTTTCTCAGTTATTTATCAGCAATCTTCTAAATTGGCCTAACATTAAATTCAGTGTAATGTATTCTAAAAATATTGTATCTTAACATCAATGGCTAAAATGTGTAGTTTGTTTGATATTTGGCTTTGAAATTTTTAGACAGCCACCATTTTGAAACTGATAATCTTAGACATTCAGCTTTTTTACTTGAAATGTGTCCTTTTAAGATCAACTTTTATACCACCAAAATTCAGTATTGTATGTCAAACGGTTTTGAGATATTCAAATTTATGTAAAAAACCACATACAGACACACAGACAGAAAACAAATCTAGAGAGGACACATGTTACATGACATAATTTGCTTGTTATTTATTTGCTAAAACAGGTATTGCAGTTTCAGGTCAATACCTGACAAACAATTCTCTAAAATATACAACATTCAAAGCTGGACAACCTGTATATATTCATATGTATATTATACTAATCTTACAGATTTAACATCATATTTATGATTGAAATAAATAACTGATATAGTAATTCATTTTTACCTTAGTATCAACAGGCCTACGTTGATGTTGTCCTTGCCAACAAACGTTTCTACAAATTCCATCAGTATCATGATTATCACTATTACTTTCAGGTCTACTTGGGTTTACATTGCTAAAATTAGCATCACTACACGGCCCCTGCGCATAACAATGTTAAAAAACTGTCACTAGCACCGTATTGTTGTTATCTTCGTCTGATGAATCATCATCTGACAAATCACAGAACCTATCTGAAATAGATCAAGTATGTCTTCATAAGAAAATAAACATAATTTTTGTTGTTGAGACATTTTTTTCATTACTAACATCACATTTCACAACATCAGAAACCATGCACATCAAAGTGAAACAAACAAACAACAGCTGATGAGCTGACTACGGCGTAATTTTCTTCTTCTTCTTCAGTTACAGATAACAATATATCAAACAACGAAGTAGCAAATGAAGCACTCGAACTCATACAGAATATTTTGGTAGTTAATTTGCATTGATCGATCGAGTAGTTACAAAATGACACGCAAGTTAGAATGTGATGTTTCTTCCACACGTATAAGCGTTTGTGTCTCCCCAGCGGGAAATCGGCATGCACAGTATGTGTGTGCGTGGGCCTCAAAGGGTAAATTCTTATTTTAGCTGACAGTACGGTAATTCATTTTTACAATTCAAACTTTTGTTACTTAAATTTGTTTGGGAAAAACTTATTCACTTTAACAGCAATATCTGTAATATCGGTCAAAGTAGTTCTTTTGATGGCTTTTACCCATGAGAAGTAGGTGAAGTAGAAAAAAGGTTTTCTCATATGTGTTAATGTAAGAAGCTGAGTAAATAATGTAAAAAAAATGTAAAAGCAAAATTTAATGTGTTTCCAATTTTATTGGACAATCTATTTTATTTTATTCCTTGGAAAAATACCATTGCACACCAAATATCACATGTAAATGTTTTTCAAACATTAAAGAATACCCGCACAGAAATTTGGGAGTTTTATAAAGATAAATTTGTATTCTAATCAAACAATTGATCAAAGTTAGTAAGAAAGCAGTTAGTTATACCTTAAACTGAGTGAAAAATATCTGAACTGTATTCTGATCAATCAAATGTTATCTCAAACTAAAATATTGTACTTCGACATGCCACACTGAAACCTTATGATTTCATAAAAATATAAAAGTAAAAAAAAACAGTAAGGGTAGAATTTTAATATACAGAATAATTATCACTCTCTAATAAGATGTATTGTAAAATGAAGGACATCATTTAATTGTTAGCAACAGTTTTTAAAGTGCCATTAAAAAATTCTAAAATCAAATACAAATCAGACGATACACAAATTTATGTTTTGTACCAGATGTTTCGATTACGTAATCAGCTGATGTGAGGGCAGATTTGTTGTTTTGTAATATAATATTTAGGGAAGAACGGGAGGAGTTTTTTTGTTTGAGATGGATCGGGAGGAAAATTAATTACTGTTGAGTGTTCAGGCAGTTTCAACGCATCCAGTGGTGTTAAATCTTCAGCGGTTAAACTTCCCATCGTTCTAAACGAGCGTTTAAAAGTAGTTTGATGGCGTATAGCGAGGAATCAGGAAGTGTAGTTGGTGTTTGCTTAATCCTTGACAATGTTCGATTATAAAGTCTGTACAAGAAAGAAGTTTGTATGCCTTGTATGAAGTTACTAGTAAAGACTGTAGTAACAAACAAATTAAAGTAAACAGTTGGTTAGGGATTTGTAAGGTTATGTATGAGAACTGGGGTTAACTTGCAGCAGAGTAAAAGGACCAGAAAGGTAAACTGCAGGCAAAAAAAAAAAAAAAAAAGGTAAAAAGGCAGCGTTCAAACTGCCCATATAGACACTACAAAGGTTTTAAAAGAAAGGAAACTGCCTGCGTTTTAACTGCTTGTATAGAATGTAAAAAAACAAACGCCCAAAATCAGCATAAATAATGCGGCAGTTTAACTGCCCACATAAGGCTGTTTAGTCCCATTCTTTATTTATAATCATGTTGGGTTAATTATATAATCCTTATGTATAATTACTACTTGTAAGAAAATAAATGTACATTATAAACCTATTATATACCTAAAAATCGTGTTTATAAGCAAGCACTCTAAAGTTTGCTCATAACAAAAATAAAATGAGAAAGGTTGTTAGTTGTTAAGTGAATAATATTCTGTTCAGAAGACCTATTACAGTAGAACTCCAATTATCCGAATCAATAGGGACCGTACCTCATTCGGATAATCAAAAATTCGGAAATTTGGGGCATTTGAAAGAAAATACTTCATTTTCGGTACTGTAATGTATACATTTTGATTTAATAATGTACAGTATAAAACGAAAACATTTTAACACATTATATTGGGCATACTACAAGTGTTTTACATAAGTTGTTTATGTAAAAGTTATTACTTGCCAAACATCTCAGTCAAAGTAACCTGTTTGACTGTCTTGAAACGTTTTCATGCAGCCAGGTCGCGCATCCGCTTCACCGTGAGAAGCTGCATGTGGTCACATTCAGGTTGGCGCTCCATCCACCTTAACGCTGTTTCAAGGCCGGCAAACGCTTCGCTAGCTCATGGTCCCATATCTGCTTCATCGTCCACATTTACGTCATCTTCTTCCTCGACACTTTCTTCTCTCACATTTTCAATAAGTTCATCATCACTTAAAATTTGATACCCAGGGTCTGAAGAGTCGCACATCACCCACTCTCCTACATCTTGAGCACTAACTTCTGAACATCCAGGAATTTTTAAAAGAATGTTTCTTAATTCCTCAAGTGACAAGTCATCTTCATCTGTCTCCTTTTCGTTTTCTTGGGCTTCTTTTTCCGCTTTCTCCTTTTCCTTCTCGTCTTCAGTTGATGTGCCTTTCAACTTGTCCCACGCACGTCTTAAAGTGACCGATTTAACCAGTCTCCAAGCTTCCGCCACCATGTAAGCGCAATCTTTCAAATTTATTTTCTTGTGGTTACTCAACACACATTCTTCATCTTCTCTCTCCACCAAAAGTTTCCTCAAAAGTTGTCTTCTGTAGTGGCGTTTCATGGTCTCTATAACAGACTGGTCCATTGGTTGCAACAAGCTTGTTACGTTTGGCGGTAAAAAGATTGTTGTAAACTGGCCATTCTCTCTTTCCATCAATTCTGCAGTGGGATGTGTAGGCGCATTGTCAACAATCAAAAGCACTTTACTGCCCTCTTTACCCAAAGATTTTTGGTGCTTTTTTACTTCAGGAATGAAAATGTATTCGTACCACTCGGTGAACAATGCAGCAGTCATCCAAGCCTTGGGTTGATGTTTGTAATGGAGGGGAAGTTTTTTCACATTTTTAAATGCTCTAGGCCTTTGTGACTTGCCAATCAAAAGAAGAGGTATTATATGGTTTCCCGTAGAGTTCGCACAGTTAAGCAGCATAACACGATCTTTACTTATTTTATGTCCAGGAGCACTTCTTTCCCTTTTAGATGCCAACATGGTTTTGGGCAAAGCTTTCCAAACAAGCCCGGTTTCATCAGCGTTGTATAAAAACTCTGGATCGTAGGAGTCTGCCAAAACTTTGAATTTTTCAATAAAATTTTCTGCAGCTTTTGGGTCCGCCGATAACTTCTCGCCACTTAAATCAAGTTCACGGACACCGTGCCTGGACTTAAAGTTTCTTAGCCACCCGTTGTTTGCTTTAAAGGTTGCATAACCAAGTTTCTCGGCAAATATCTTGGCTTTTTCACAAAGAATCGGACCGGAAATCGGGTTTCCCATGGATCGTTGCTGCAAAAACCACTTGAAAACAGCATCCTCTAAATCTTTGTTTGTTGCCGCCTTCATTGATTTTCTTGAAGAACTTCCATCTTCGTTTTCAAGCACTGACACAAAGTTTAAAAGTGTAGCTTTATTCTTTTTAATGTCTGAAATTGTTGCCTGTCCAACACCGTACATCTCAGCCAACTGCTTACCAGTAACTCCTTTATCGGATTGTTCTATAATTTTTAATTTATCCGCCAACGATAACACAACACGTTTTCTTTTGGAGGCCATGGTAAACAATCAAAATCACTTACTGCACATATACTACAACGCACTCACAAACAAAACAAAGCGACTGTACGAGCGAAAGAGTATCACGGTAGCAGGTCAACGACACACTGACTCTATCTGAACAAAAGCGGAATGAGGGTGAGGGGGAAGAGGGAGGAAGAAATTGGCTAAAAATAGAACACTACAGTGTATGCACTAGGAAACAGTGACTCATTGCCCCGCGCAGCGCCTATAGTAGCTTCGCGGAAGGAAGAACAGCAGCGCACAGTAGCTTCGCGGGAGGAAGAACAGCAGCGCGCAAAGGCTTCTGCCTTCTTTAATAACGATTCTTCGTTATTTTGCGATTTAAAATTCGTTCTGTAAGCGATTCGGATAATCGGCGATTCGGATAGTTGGAGTTCGGATAATCGGAGTTCTACTGTATCACAAAAAATATAGAATCTATACTATTGTAATTAGATAAACAAAATTTAAAATCTAAAAATAAACTTTAATAAAATTAAGTCATTTTTTAAAACTGAAAAAAGTTTATATCAAAGTTAACATCCGACAATAAATTGTTTTAAGTTCAAGAAACTAGATAATTTAACTAAGTATAGACTTTATTCTGCATTATTTTTAGTCTGTGAATTGAGCAAAAATGATTATGACAAATATATACAACAATATTTAGTAGGTAGTTATATAGAACAGGGGCCATGTTGATTCTGACATTTTTTTCATAGTAGATACATAACTATGAAACGGCAATGTGATCGGTTTTTTTCTCAATGAAAAAACTGGAAAAATGAAGAAAAAAGGAAAAGTATTTTAGTTCCGTAAATATAGCAATGTAGATACTCGAATTTTGTGTAATTTTGCTTTGTTCACGAATATGGTAAGTTTTTACAATAGATCGATTATAATCAGAAATGTGCCGATTTCAGTTAGGTTACGTTTTGTTAGGATAGGGCTAGGTTGGTTATTGATTATGAGTGTTAGGTTAGGTTATGTTAAGTTTGTTTAGGTTATGTTAGGTTTGTTTAGGTTATGCTAGGTATGGTTAGTTTATGCTAGGTTTAGTTTTTTTTTTTTTTTTTTTTAAAGGAGAGGCCGATCTCCTCCTTAACCTTACTCTGACCATTCCCCATAGACCATTGATCTGTGCGAGGAACTTATTCAGTCAGAGTAAGGGGGCGAACCTGTACAGTACAAGGTGAATATTACTGATAAATCTTTTCAGTCTAGGCCGGATTCGAACCAGCGCTATCTCTAACCCAAGCTCAAAGTCCTGACGCCTTAGACCACTCGGCCACCGGCTCGCCCAGTTAGGATATGTTAGGTTTGGTTAGGTTATGTTATGTTAGGTTTGGTTAGGTTATGTTAGGTTTGGTTAGGTTATGTTAGTTTGGTTAGGTTGTGTTATGTTATGTTTGGTTATATTATGTTAGGTTTGGCTAGGTAATGTTAGGTTCACCAACCTAACATTAAAAATCCAAACTTAACTTAACCTAACCAAACCTAACCTATCAATATCCAACCTAGGTTATAAGGAACAATAATACCCAACCTGTGAACAAAACATAACCTTACTGAAACTGGCATATTTCCGGCATTAGCGTGCTTAATAATGGTTTGATTGCAACGACCTTGTCATATTCGTAATCAAGACTGAATTCCTTACAAATTGAGTACTCACATCGCTATATTTATGGAAAAATATAGCAATTTTTCCTCATTTTTGAATTTTTCTGTTATTTCCACTGAAAATAAACCGATCATATTCTTGTTTCTTAGCTATGTATTTACTATACAAAAAAATTTCAGCATACAAATCTACAAGGACCCTGTTCTAAACAATTACCATTTAGTATTCGATAGTTACCAAGTATTTGTTTTGTTTGAGTGTACTTACTTGATAGTCTCCCACTGGAAGCACTGATGTGCCTTGGTCGTCATATGGTTGGCCCCTCATTATTGTCACTCACTTATTAAAAAATTGTTCCAAGGAATAGTGAGGCCATTTGAGTAGAAATTCTTTCAATTTTGTCTTTAAAAAATTGTTCCAAGGAATAGTGAGGCCATTTGAGTAGAAATTCTTTCAATTTTGTCTTGAGGAGCTTTTCATTATCAATTTTTCTTATTTCAGTAGGGATTTTATTAAATATTTTAGTACATATGAATCTTGGGCCGGTTTATGCCAAACATGATGATACTTGCTGAAGGTGTATATTTTTTACTCTGGCGAGTGTTGTAACTGTGAACATTTTCATTTCGACTGAAGATTTCTGGATTCTTTTTGACCATCAGAGAAGCCTCAAGAATAAGGACAGCTGGCCTGGTAAGAACCCTGGACTCAACGAAGAGTTCCTTACAATGGGTGAGGTATGGTGCTGTGCAGATTGTCCTGACTACACGCTTCTGCAGAAGAAGTATACGTTTGGCTATAGGGCTGCTACCCCAGAAGATTCCATATGACATAACACTATGGAAATATCCAAAATACACTTTCCTCTTTGTCTACGAGGATTTGCAGTCATCTCACCATGTAGCACACAGCTGTAAGTCTTGCTGTCATCTTTTCAATGTGCTGTTGCCACCTGAGGTCATCACTGATGGTTAGGCTTAAGATCTGATTTATTGATTGTACTAAAAAAAGAAATTGTTTATTTGTTGATGAAATAAAAAATTAATATTTATATCTTTTGAAACATCAATATTAGTGTTAATTTCTTACTTTAACCTTTTGCGCTCCAAAGGCGGACTCAGTCCGACATCGGTTATCAATCTTTTATTTTATTTTTGTTCCAGATATTGTTTAAAGTGTCTATAGTTGCCGTGGTAATATTTACTTTTCTTTTGAGTCTGAGTGAAAAGTTTGATTTGAACTTCGTAGTATTTTCTTTTTCGTTTTAAAACAAATCAGCTTTAGTCAGCCCCAGCTGTCGTCTTCACATTGAACGTTCATTGTTGAGCATTTAGGTTGTGTTTGTAAACAATATTTACATTGTTTTTGTTTTATATTATGTTTTGTTAGTTACTATTATTAATTTTTATAATATATCAAGTGCTTATAGTTCAAATTTGTGTACAGCTAGTGTTATGGCGTCTACAAGTAGAGATAGTTTAGATGACACAAACATTGAATCTATGTTTAACAAATGCTTACGGTTTTATATATTCATTTGTGTTTGAAGAAAATACTGTTACCAGTATCAGTACTATTTGCATATGTCTCAAGTGTGACTACAAAACAGAACTGCAGCAGTTAAAAAAAATGTGATATACAAAACATGAAACTTTAGTATTCTACGAAATGATAATTTGGTAGGTGAAAACGCTTTGTAATGTTTTATAAAGTAGCATATGGAAACTATTATATGTTTTAAAAACCAAACAAAATTAGTGTTTTTCTGCCTAGAATTAAATTCTTGTTTTAATGATGTTCATGCCAAATAATAATAAAAAAATAATTGATGCTAAAACTTAATCAAAATATAAAAATATTTTAGAAATATTTTATGAATTTTTTATATTTATATTTTTGTATCTGAGTAAAAGGTACATAAAAATGTTCACCAGATTATACTGAATAATTTGGTGTACAACACTTAGTGCTTGCTTACATAATAGAGAAACATGTGAAAAATTGAAAAAAAAAAAATTAAATGGATCTGGCAGGGCGCTGTATGGCAAAACAAATGGAGTTCAAAAGGTTAATAATTTCTTCTTTCAATTTTTAAAAATATTACTAAAACAGTTTTTCATAACCCTCTGCTCTTGTATAGGCTTTGATATGGATCCTATACAACAAGTCACTGCATACTGGTGTAATGTAACACAACCCGTCAAACTTAACCTGTACAAACTGTGTTCTTTACGCTGGCTCTGGCCACCTCTTAATGATGGCTGACTGGCAATAGACAAGACTAGATTTATGAAGATTTAAAAGTTATACAGTAAAACCCTGATTAACGGAACCCAGATTATCGGAAACTCGGGTTATCGGAAAGGACCCAAGGGCAGATTTTGTTGTTGTAATTACGCACAGACGGGTGAGTCACGAGCCGCTCCCATCAGTCACAACTCCCCTCCAACCTGGTGGCGCGACCTTGAAGTGTCATTGCTCTGTTTGTTTCCTGTTGTCCAGTCGTCTGCTACATCTATAATTGTTCATTGTTAAATTGTTTGTTAAGTTTTGTGTTGTTGTTTTTCCTAGTGTTCATTTTATTTGTACAGTTTTTTAGTTTATTAGTGTAAATTGTTATTTTAATTTACTATGTGCATAGTGATTTAATATCATACAGTAGACTACATACACACACTATACTGTATTCATTTGTTGAAAAATGTCAGCTAAACGAAAAAGAGTTGTTGTTACCATTGAACAAAAACTTGAAGCGGTTAGAAGGGTTGAAAATGGTGAAATACTTCGGAAAGTAGTGGCTGATTTAGGTGTAGGAATATCATCAGTGTCAGTGTGGGTTAAAAATAAGTCTACAATGGAAGAATATTGTTCGAAAATGCCAAATCGTAAGTCAATGAAACCATCGGAATATAATGAACTCAATGAAGCTCTTCATTTATTGTTTACGTAGGCTAGGGAAAAGGGAACACCAATTTCAGGGCCAATTTTAATGGAAAAGGCTAAAATGTTAAGTGAAATGATGGGCGAATCGTACAAAGATTTTAGTGCTAGTTCTGGCTGGCTCGATCGATGGAAGACTCGCTACGGAGTTCGTAAATTGAATTTATGTGGTGAAAAGATGTCTGCCGATGAAGATGCCGTTAACGTTTTTAAAACTGAATTTGAAGATCTGATTAAAAACAAGGGCTATACTAAAGATCAAATATTCAATGCGGATGAAACCGGGCTAAATTTTAAAATGTTGCCCAGGAAATCTCTTGCTGCAAAGTCTGAAGCTTCAGCCCCAGGACATAAGTTAAGCAAGGAAAGAATCACTGTTCTCGCATGTAGCAACGCATCGGGTTCATTTCGCCTGCCTTTGTTATGCATTGGTAAATCAATGAGACCAAGAGCGTTAAAAAATATTAATCCTAGCGCCCTTCCTGTTGATTATAGGAGTCAAAAAAATGCTTGGATGTCTAGTCCATTATTTACCGAGTGGTTTCACAACAGTTTTGTCCCAAAAGTGAAGTCATTTTTAAAGAGTAAAAACTTGCCAGAGAAAGCCATTCTACTCATTGACAACTCAACAACCCATCCAAATGAGATGAAAAATGGTGACATTGAAGTAACATTTCTCCCACCAAATGTCACTAGCCTACTTCAACCAATGGATCAGGGAGTCCTAGAATGCTTCAAACGGCATTACCGTAAAAGGTTATTGCGTTCAATTTTATTTCAGTGTGATGAGAACGAGTCAGTAAAGGACTCATTAAGGAAAATTAATATGAAACATGTTTTGTATTGGTGTGCTGAATCGTGGAATGATGTAAAACCATCAACGTTAGAAAAATTGGCTGTGAAGACATTAATGTTATTGAGGCCGATGAGTGGGTAAACTCCGATGAACGTCAAGAACTCACAGATCAAGACATCGTTCAAGTGACTATGGGGATTGAAGAGAATGAAGATGGCGACGCGAGCGATGACGACTCAGTGTCGGCCCAACCCACATCCGGTGTCACTGCTGAAGAAGGATTTAATGCATTGGAGGTAAGATTAACATGTAATAAATTAATCCTTGTACACTATGTACTGTACTGTATTTCATAGCATTAGTACTACAGCAAAGCGTATTTTCTTTTCAGATCGCTTTGCAATTTGTGGAACAATGTCCAGAGTCAACGCCTTCCGACGTACTTCTAATGAAACGATGGTGGGACATTGCAGCCAGAAAACGGTGTGACAAGAAAGTCCAAAGAAAAATTAATGATTATTTCAACAAAAAATAACTTGTTTGTATTATGTACTGTAAATATAGTAATTGTTTAGATTCTTGAGTATGCAATTATTTCCCGCCTAGACCATTAAAGTGACGGAAATCTCGGACCTCGGATTATCTGAAATTTCCGTTATCGGAAATGGGTCCAGCCCCTATTGTTTCCGATAATCGGGGTTCTACTGTACTTACGTTTTTTCTAGTTTTAAATATTTAACTATGAGCACAGTACATCTTTGTTTCAACTTACCTTAGTGAAAGAGTTGAAAAGACTTAAAATATCGTAATATTTCAGGTATGCTCTGGAAAACTTTATTAATTGGTGCGGCCAACTTTCATATAAACTACAATTTCGGTTTAAATTTTTTTCACTATTCCTGATAGCAGTGATCTTAAAGTGAAATAAAATTGTACATATGTAAACAAGTGGTGAGGCTAGGATTATAAAGTCCTGTCTTATTTTTAATCTTGGAGCTACTGTTATTTCTGGTATAGACTGGGAAAGTCACAGTTTAGGCGTATAGGCATGTTGAGCTAAAGTTGGAATATATTTCATTGCTGGAAACTATTTCATTTGAATCTCGTATTCCTGGAAGATATATGACAGCTTTTTCCATACTATTCCTGGAATATATATATATATATGACACCCCTTTCCGTCCTAATCCTAGAAGATATATGACATCCCTTTCCATCTTAATGCTAGAAGATATATGACATCCTTTTCCATCCTAATCCTGGAAGATATATGACATTCCTTTCCATCTTAATGCTGGAAGATATATGACAGCTTTTTCCATCCTAATCCTGGTAGATATATGAGATCCCTTTCGGTCCTAATCCTGGAAGATGTATGACATCCCTTTCCATCCTAAAACTGAAAGCTATATGACATCCCTTTCCATCCTAATCCAGGAAGATATATGACATCCTTTTTCAACACCATTTGTACAACAAATTGTCAACCATGAGAGCTTCTGCTTGCTTGTCTGCTTATACTAACATAAAAAGGACGTGGTAAAGAAATGGGAAAATGCTTTAACTCTTTTGGTGCTAGGCCAATTTCACATTTCCTATGTGAAAAATGTCAGGCCATTTTTGGAGAAATTGCAAGGTTTCAAACAAACTTACGCAGTATCTATGTTTTTTGTCATATTTATATAAATCTTTTTTCCAACTGAAGAAAAAGAAGTGCTCTTTCTAATGAAATATATAATTTACCCTCCCAATAAAAAAAACATATTTACAATATTTTAAAGAATTTTCCTCTCGTTACCATTTTATAGAGAATTCCAAACTGAACAAATGCAAATTATTTCATTAACCATACTTAAAAAAATTTTCATTTTACAAAAATATAACTAAATTGCTGCATTTTGGTTACCTAGCAACATACAGCCTAATTATTGAAATCTGAAAAGCAGTTTTTCTGAAATAAAACTGGAATTGTTGATTTACTTCTGTAATGTTCTAATAGTTACAAAATATAAATATATAGCTCACTGTCTGATAAATATGAGTTTTCGTCAGTTGAAGTTATATCATCAAGGAATTCGTCATCTACATCAACATTGTTTTGACCTAACCTACTAGTGCTAGCAACTGATGTATCAGGATCACTTACGTTTTCTAATAACGTTAGCAAAAGTCTTTTGTCTTTGCTGGAATAAGTGTATCGTCACTCATTGCAATAAACTTCTAAGTAGATAAAAAATAATAATTATTCACAAAGTAGATAAAACAAAACGCAAACAAACATTATAACGATACACTACATTGGCGTGAAAGACGAACTCAGCTGCACTGACTACTGACGTAATATTATGTTTACTGCAATCAGCTGCGCAATTTTAGGAAAGAAAAGTGCAAAACTTATGACGGCGGTTATTGTCAGTTCATCTGGCATGACTTTGGTGGCTGGTTGAAGAAAAATAGTGATGTAGTATAACAAATACTACGCGTCTCTCACAGCGATGCTGGCATTTTTCGCACTAGCATGGCACGTCGCTCACAGCAACTCCTGGCACTATAAGGGTTAATTAATAATTATTAATTATTTGCATGAGTTAGGCTCAATAGGTGGGTGATATAATTCATTGATTGTTAACAACTTTGCAGATGAAATCCAAACTAAGCATCCTCCATCTTTGTTATACTATTGTGGGCATTGTACAAGTATCTGTCAACAGTTTGTATGTGTGTGTAATATGTAATTCATCAATATATATATTTTTCAGAGTCATAGTATCTATCTTAGAAGTACTCACATTCTATTTAAAGTGTTGTTCTTTAATTTAAAACAGATTGTATTTTAATATGATTTTTTGAAATAACTAACCTCAATCATGGGTATAATCTCTGACATAAAATGTGATTGAGTTGCTTGACTGAACTTATTGTATATTAATAGTTAAATTATTGTAAGCATTCTTATAACTGTTCCTAATTATAATTACAAATTTTGAATCAAAAAGATGTGTTTAAAAATGTAAATATGTTTAAATACATATTTGTTTAATAGACTGATGGTAACTGTTGCAGGATATAGTGGAAATAATAGCTAACTGTGAAAGCACTCATTGGTCGGACAGGAAAGAGGGGTTGGTAGCCTTGCAGTCGTACCTCCAGGCTGGAAACACCCTGAATCCCTCAGAGTTGAAGCGTGTCACAGACTTGTTTACACGCATGTTTATGGACAGTCACACTAAGGTACCAGCATTGTCTGTGTTTAAAATATGAAATAATGGCTATTTTACTATAAGTTGATATTTTAAAAAAAATTAATTGTACCTTTAAATCTGGATTAGTATTGTAAGCCACATTTTCCAATTCAGTCATTGAAAAATAAATTATGTCGGGCTTTAACGAATTTATTTTACCCGTTAATAAAATTCGGGTAAAATAATTAACAGGCTGTAGCGAACGACTCAGTGGCAGTTATTTAGAGATTACAAACTAATGTACATCTTTGTAAATCTGTAGTAATAATTACTATGTTTATCCTTGTGGATTGGGAGGAATAAGGGAGGAACTGACAAGGTGCTAAACCTGCCATGGCATGACATAGCACACTATTTGATGTGACCACTGTTAATTCTTCTCTGTGGTTAAATACAATTACACACCCATTCTACATTAGAAGCACTCACTTAATTTTAAGGTGGTTATTAATGTCTAACCAGTACTAAACATTTCCATTCAAATTTATGTTTACCAGTTTGTCACTTCTGCTTGTACAGTGACCTCATTGAAAAATAAACTGACCAATGTTCCTTATTTTAATTTATATTTCTTTCGTTTTCACGCTCTTGCTTGTCACTTTACACCATAAATAAATTCAACCCTTATTTTTGAACAAAGTCCACATACCAGCCTGTAGTTGATGTAAAATGAAGAATGAAGTAAAAAAAAAATAGTTTATGTATTTTCATAATGGCCTTTCTTAATTTTCTAAGCCTTAACATAAAAGTGTCTAGTACTTACCTTATAAGCAATATTAGCAGTTGAATAAACTGATTCATTTAATGTCTGTGTCACACCAAAGTTGGTCTTGTAACGTAGGTTAGATAAACTTTAAGTTTCAGGCACTCTGTTTATGTGCTAGGTTGCATTGTTTTATAATTTTAGGATGTAATACAGTTCCGAATATATACATATTACAAATTAAATTTATCTTTGCTGTTGAAGGCTAATACAAAATATTTACTTGCATCTTATGTTTTAATATGAAATTCTAATTAAAGTTGTTTATTGTAGGTTTTCAGCCTCTTTCTTGATACGTTAAATGAACTGATCCTCGTTCACCGAGCTGACTTGAACTCCTGGCTCTACGTACTACTTACAAGACTTTTAAATAAATTGGGCGCTGACCTTCTTGGATCAATACAAAACAAAATATTGAAAAGTCTTGACGTAGTAAGGTAGGCAATATTTTACACTTATTTATATCATGTAATAAAATATTAATGTTCATTTAGAGTCTGATAAGGTTGGTAAGTAATATACTTTATTAACCCTTCAGGTGAAAAAGGTTGATGTGCTGATCTTTTTTCGGAATGTTGGAGTAATAAAATATGATGTGTCGACCTTTTTACATGATTAAAAAAGTTGTAATTTGGTTTCAGAATGCAGTTGCGATTTAAATTTTTTTCTATATGAATCAATAGGCTTCACAGGTTATTTCGTTGCCTCACTTTAATAAATCCTGTCAGTAGGAAAGAAACCAACAGCTGACAATATTTTGTGTTGTCATTATCTGGTCTGGATTACTATTATTTATTGGACATTCCCCTTTGTTCACAAAATTATTGACAGAACCTACAAAAATATATTTTAAGTAAAAGGCATACGATTCCAAGTTTTAATGTTTCTATTTCATTATAACAAGAAAATATATAGTTAGTCAGGAACTTTATGGCAATATAATAGCTGCTTTAACACATTTCATTCATCATGAACATTGTTAATTTATTATTATAAGATTTAACAAAATTATTTTGTAAGAATTTCACATAGAACCACTTGGATGATGTATCAAATCAGTTGGATGAGTTTGATCCCATTGTTATTTGTCCTCTGTTTAAGTATATTCTTACATTTTGAACAAGATGCATACACAAACTTTCTCCTCTGTTTCCAAAGTCAAAATTATCACTATTGGTCTGAAGTTGTTTTTTGCAATATTTTTGCCTTCTTTTTTCTCACCAACTCTGCACACTTGACTTAGGTTCATAATATTCCAAAGTAGAACGTTTAAGGTTATATTTTTAGGTGATTTTGATCTTGTGTTGGGTAGATTGTTTATTTGACACATCTTGTTTATGAAATCTATTTTTGTTTTTCATTGTTTTCTTCTGCAAACATATTCTGAACTGTTTGTTTTAATTAGAGGATTGTTTTTAATTCATACTTAAGAAAATTCTAACTTCAATTCACGATCATCCCAAGTTTTTCTGCACATTTTGTATATGTACTTTTTTTTTGTTTCACCCACATTTTTAGGATTTTTACGTTTTTTAAGATTGTAATTATATATTTCATTAAAATATCTGCCATAAACAGTTTTAGAATCATTTATATTCATATCCAGTGTGATCACGTTATAGAGGCACTTAAACTTTAACATATATATTAAGTAGAAATTTCTTAACAGTAGGATTTTTATAGTATCCTACAGTTACCTGCAACCATTCACAGTTTATAATGTGGTATTTTCCCACCGCCCACCCACTACACGTATAGTGGTATTAACCCTCACATCAACCCATACACGTACATTGATATTGACAAACCTACTTAAACCATACACATACAGCGGTATTGACCCACCCGCCCTTCCATACTCGTACAATAATATTGACCCCCCCACCCACCCCTACACATACATTGGAAAAATGTTTTTAAGAAACCCTCTTGATATGTCATACAATTCATTTCATACATGTTTTAACAATAAAGAAAAGCTTTCTTTGTAAGATTCTTCAAATTGTCCATAAAACGTAGTCTGGCAGACAACATGTTCGTAGTAATGTTTGGTACAGATCACCTTAGCAGTCTAGGGTTTTCTCCACAAGTGAAATTATAATACATCATTTTATTAATTTTGATATATTTTATATGTTAGCTTAGGGAGTTGGATCATCCATTAAATGGGTTATCTAACTCCACTACATATGTGCAGGGAGTCATTTCCACCAGAGCTACAGATGTCATCAGTTCTACGGTTTCTCACAGACCCTACACAGACACCCAACCTTCGAGTGAAGACAGCTGCACTCACATTCATCACCAAGCTTGCTGCTATCACAGATCCATCACAAGCATTTCCACCACCCTCCCCAGGCCACACCCGAGATCCAGTTCAGGCAGCTCTTCACAAGATGATTGGTTAGTACAAATTAAAAGTTTTTATTAACTTAAGTTCAGATATTCTGTCACTTGATATCATGGATGAGCTGATAATACAGGCCAATTTTCAATCCTTTTGATGATCATAATCTTTTATTTAAACATCAGTATTAAGAAGGAAAAAAATGTTCACTTCCGATTCTTATATTAACTCTAATGGTACCATGTGGTTATTTTTCACTGCCAACAGTTACATCTAGTTTAACACATGGTGATTTTTCACCGCCAACCGTTACATCCAGGTTAATACATGGTGATTTTTCATTGCCAATTGTTACATCTAGTTTAACACGTGGTGATTTTTGTCCTCCAACCGTTACATCCAGGTTAATACATGGTGATTTTTCATTGCCAATTGTTACATCTAGTTTAACACGTGGTGATTTTTGTCTGCCAACCGTTACATCCAGGTTAATACATGGTGATTTTTCATTGCCAATTGTTACATCTAGTTTAACACGTGGTGATTTTTGTCCGCCAATCGTTACATCTAGGTTACAAGTGTTGATTTTTTCTGCCAATCAATACATTCAGGTTGACACACTGTTATATTTCACCGTCAAACCATGCTCCCATACTTTTCATTCCCAGTACCAAATAATCATATGTTAAGGTCAGTTTCTAATTATTCATTTAGGATAATTAGAAACTGATGGGTAATTCAGGCATTCTCTCTCGACTCACCTGAAGAAAATGTCAGTGGTATTGAAAATTTGTGAGATTATGTGTTTATTTTGTGTTTGTTACTACTACTCTGGTGTAAGTGAACTTAGCTTCTAAGGTAAGTTTGCTGATGTCCTATCTCCCCAATATACTAATTATTCATTTAGTCTTCATTGTGTGTTCACAAGCTCATGACATTTGACTGCACAATCTTCAGCTGTAGTTGTTTATTTACGTCAACTGCAATTATTAGTTGTTTATTTTATTACATCGTTGTTATTTATTTTTTACATTATATTTTGTGTTGTTGCATTAACAAAAAAGAGAGAATCGAACTTTGTTTTTCCTATTTTTTATAGTTTTGCTGTCGTGGGATGTATTATTTAGTGTGAAATATGTATTTGTGAAATTGGGAAGAGAATTTGTCGTGTTGTTCATTTCGAAAATGTTATTTTGTAGATCTTTGTAGTTGTTAGTAATAAAATCAGTACTTATGTTTTAGAGGCCTAACCTAAGGTGACCATCCGTCCCGCTTTCGGCGGGACAGTCCCGCTTTTTAGGTTAGTGTCCCGCTGTCCCCAGATTTACTCGGGGGACGCTATTATGTCCCGCTTTGGCAGGATAAAGATAAACGAATAAACGTTCCGCTTTAAATATTATCTAATATTATATCCCAAAATAAAATGTTCTTGACTGACTCTTTCACAATATAAAAGCAACTAGGACATTGCATGCACTTAAACATTTAAACGTATTGTTTATTTGGTTCCTTGTAAACTATACCTGCATCAGGGAATTTTGTAGTTTTGGATAGTTTGTAGTTTCGCGTAGCATAGGTTATCTCAGTGAGTGAGTTCGCTACTTTTTACCTTTGTATTGTTACGGGAGGGACCAGAGAGAGAAAGAGAGAGAGAGAGTGAGTTTGAGACACTTTGGCACCACAGCTTTGTTTGTTTGTATAGATGGAGTCATTATCGGAAATAAGTAAACAATTGTGCGTCTTTATGTGTATTCTAGTTTCTTCTGTGTACACAATGAGAACGTTCCAGGACCTTCTATTTGATATTAGAATGTTCTAGTAATCTAGTATATTCCAAGTAGATATATCAGCCGTTTCTGTTTACATTCTAGTGTTTAATTAATTACTAATAGAAATTTTTAGAAGACTTGTAGTACATAAAAGGCTTCTGTTGTATTACTTTGAGTCAGTCTTAGTCGAGCAGTGTGACAGTCGTTATCTAGTCTGTGGAACAGTAAGAAAATTATTTCACAGTGTTAATATGCCCAAGCGTGTGAGTAAGTTTAACGCAGATTTAGAGAAGGAATTTAAGTTTATAAAGAAAACTAAAAGTGACTCTGATGTCCGATGTGAAGTGTGCAATGGAGAGTTTAGTGTTTCCCACGGCGGAAGGTCTGATATAACGAAACATATAAACAGTGACTGATACAAGAGAGTTCTTCAATCTGCATCTTCTTTAAAGGCAATAAGTATGTTTTTTTTTAAATGAAAAAATTGGAGGGAAAGAAGCGGAAATTGTGGCAGCCGAAGGGCAATGTCTTACCATACTGTTTGCCACAATCTTAGCTTCAGATCAACAGACTGTACTTCAAGGTTAGTGCAGAAGATTTTTGAGCCAAAATTCACTTGTGCTTGCACAAAAACAGAAGCAATAGTTGTCAATGTTCTCGTGCCATATGTAGACAATTCTACTAAATCAGAGCTTGAAAAACTAGATTTGTCTCAGTATATGTTGATGCATCAAATCACAAAGACATAAAATTGTTTCCTATATTGGTCCGATATTTTCACCCATCCACAGGTGTACAAGTGAAACTACTCGAACTTGAAGCTTTACCTGGAGAAACGTCAGAAATAATAACAAATTATTTAATCAGGGTTCTTCAAAATAAGAACATTACTGATAAAGTTGTGGGGTTTTGTTCAGACAACACTAACTTTGGTGGGTCTGCTCAAAAGGGTACTCGAAATGTATATTTCAAACTTAAAGACTCTTTGAATAAAGACATTATTGGCATTGGTTGTGCAGCCCATATAATTCACAATGCAATCCAAACAGCTGCAGATGAACTGCCCATGGATATTGAAGCTATAATTGTGAAAGTATACACTCATTTTTATTTATATACAGTACGGGTAGAGAAGTTTAAGGAATTTTGCTCGGAAGCCTCTGTACAATATCACAAACTCCTAGGCTACAGCTAAACAAGATGGCTTGCTTTGATGCCAGCTGTGGAGCGGGTGCTCCAGCTCTTTGTGCCTCTCAAAGAGTACTTTTTGATCAACGAAAAGGGTCCTAGACTTATCAAAGATTTTTTTGAGAACCCAGCTGCAGAAATTTGGTTAAATTTTATTCATAGACAGTCAGCGATTTTTCATGATGCTGTACTGAAGGCAGAAGGTCAAAATATCGGTGCAGTTGAAGTTGCATTGATTTTAGCTGATTTGAGAGAGAAATATGTTGAGAGGAAGAACAGTTCGTTCCTTCCAATGTCAGTTAAATCTTGTCTGAAGAACAATGAGGAAGTGCTTGATAAAACTCCTGTTTTAAATGCAATACAGGTGTTTTATGAGACATCTGTTACGTATCTTAATGAATGGGCCTGCCACTTTCGATCCTTGGAAACCTTGTCTTGGTTTAGTTTGAGAGAAACACCAGCATGGGAGTCGGTGATAAACGGAGTAGAAGTGTTATCAAACTTGCTGAAATCAGTCATTATTGATGACAACAAACTGTTTGATGAAATAAACTGCCTAAAAAAATATGTCACAAATGAAAAGTTGTCAGAATGGTGTGAGCTGAAAACTTCGATCGACCAAAGATGGGTAGAGGTATTTCTCCATTTTGAACAAAAGAACATTCCATACGAAAACTTATGTTACATCGCTGAGTTGCTTCTGTGTCTGCCAGGAACTAATGCTCCAGTTGAACGAGTGTTTACTAACATGAACAATATATGGACTGAAAATAAATCTCAATTGAACGTTCCAACTTTAAGAGCAATGCTTATGCTGAAGTACAATGTTGGACTAACTTGTGATAAGTTTCATGACAAAATAAAAGGAGAACCAGCTCTCCTTAAAGAAATACATTCATCAAAAAAGTATGCCAATGAGTGAACGTGTAAGCTAGTGGACCTACTGTACTCTTGTTTTTATATTGAAGTGTGTTGAGATTGCATTGAAAATTTAAACTTTACCAATTTGCCAATTAACCTTTTTACAAGTCTGGTAAAAGAAGATGTTTTACAAACTTGTCTACATAGTATTCCAATTATTCTCGGACAGTAAACTTCATTCAGTTGATTTTTCTGTGTAACTTACAATATTTTCAATTGTTAAATGTGTATTTTTGTTTGTTTCATTATTAATAAATTAATTTAACTGATGTTCCGATTAGTGTAATTGTGTTACTTTTACTACCTGAACAGTCAAGTTTTTCCTATGCTTATTTCTGTGAATTTAAGTGCAAAAATAGATAAAATAATGAGTTTGGGACGTTTAGTTCTGTCCATTTTTGAAAATACCTTTAACATGGTTGGGGGGGGGACCCCCTGACCCTCCTAATGTGTGTCCCGCTTTGAGGTAATTACAAATATGGTCACCTTAGCCTAACCCTCTCTCAGGGTGTATGAGTAGTGATTTTTTAGTTTGAGTTGATCGAGTAGTTGACATTTTTTCGAGTATTGAGTATTTACAAGCGAGTATTTGGAAGGATTTCCTGTAAATACTAGACAACTGTTAGTTTTGCCTAATTTGTATTTTTGTTTTATATATATATATATATATATATATATATATATATATATATATATATATATATATATATATATATATAATGATATATCTGAACTGAACACAATAGTTTTTATTCAACTTAATATTTAGTAAATAAAGCCGTTTATTTCCTGTCTTCCTACATTTTTACCTGACACTGTTTAGTTTATCCTTTCTTTTAACTTATGACTAATATGATGTGAGCAAGTGTAATTAATTGAAAGAAGTGGATTATGAAGATTACACCTGTTGACACATATCACACATCAGGTTTCTATGCAAGCCAAGAATACTATTAACAATTATACTTTACAACATTCCTGGTTAGCTATATTAGATAGGCCCCATTTAAATTATATATGTTATTGTCCTAACTATACTGAACTGTCAAGTGGCAATAAAAAAAATAATAAATAAATAAAATAAAAAAACAATAGTTGAATAAAACTGCCTGGAATGGGTCAAGAATTGGCTATATTTTTACGAGATATGCTTTTTATTCTGAGGAAATCAGATTTTACCAAAAAATTAAAAAAAACCATGTCCCAACTTTTTTTTGTTTTTTGACCTAATTTTGTTAATTAAAATGATATTATAATCAAAGTTTTTTAATTTGATGTATTTTTTACGCTAAATACTATTTGAAACCTTCCACTTTTGTCTATCCCTCCAGGTTTTTTTCTCTTTCTCCACTTGTCTTTTCTGCATTCCTCTTCTCTCCATATCCTTCGACACTTGGTCCTCCCACATTCCTCTTGGGCTTTCTCTTGTTCCTCTTTCTCTTTCATCTTCTCCATAGCTATCTTCGACAATCTATTGTTTCCCATCCTCTCAAATTCCCTATCCACAGTATCCTTCTTTCCATTGTCTCTATAAAGGTATCACTTTCAACCTTCCTCTGGTTATTTTGTTCCTTATTTTTATCTCTTCTGCTGTATTCTCTATTTCTCTTAAAAATCTCATTTCTGCTGCCTGTAATCTACCTAAATCATCTTTTGTCCATGTCCACGTTTCCACTCATGTAATAAAATTGGTTGATATTATATATTGTACATCAGTATGTTTGTTTTCTTTCCAAAATTCCAATTTTATGATAATTTCTTTACAAGATTCTCCATTGGTCCAGATAACTGTTCTTACTTCCATATCTTGTTTGTTATTTTACTTCATGAATAACAACTTCCATCAACCTTTTCCAGGACAGTCACTTAAATTGATACATCTTTTTATATTCCTTCTGTTCCCTCTACCTTCATTACCTTACATTTTATTTTGTATATTCATCTTTCACCAATATTCCTTTGTTACTGCTCAATTATTCAACTCTCGTTCTAATCTTCTTCTTTATATTCTCATATCATTATGTCGTCTGCATATGCTATGAGTGCATTGACAGATGAAATAACATAGAAACTAAATCATTGCATTTTGGTCCCCTGATACAGACAACAGCTGTACGTACAATTATAGTACCGTACAGCTGTAAATTATGGTACTCATACGAATTGCTACGTGGACGTATCAGTCCAAGTTATAACCCTCAGTTGATCTTTGCATCTGATATGGTGATCTAATCAGACTAGTATGTCCAATCACACTCGTTCCTGTCAATAATTTATTATATAATACATCAAAGTAATTAACCAATAAATATTATTTACCAAAAAGGCATTTGTTTAAACTAATTTGTCATTTTGGCGCATTGGAATAGTTGTGAAACAATAATACTTCTGATGTATTGTTATTTATTCAATGCATCAACTAGTTCTGAATCGAATTGAACTGCATCAACACCCGTGCTGGTCTGGGCTACACAGGATCCAAGTTCAAGTTGCAGACATGAAGTTGCACTGGATGAGCTGTTTGAAACTAAATTACTTATTTGTAATGCTGTTAAATTTAAGTGTTTTGGTTCAAATGATTTTTGTAAAACATGCTTTCTAAAATAAAAAACAATTCATATTTAAATATTTAGAACATTGAAGACAATTTAAGTATTTTTAACCGATAACTTGTTGCAGGATGGACAATGGGTGATAGTATTAAACAGGGTAATGAGCTTCGTCGAGCTGCACAAGAAGCAATTCTGGCTCTCTTCAACTTGAACACTCCTCAAGTGACTCTCAGACTTGCAAGTCTTCCTCAAGAATATCAGGTTAGCTATGTAGTATAATCTTTTTTTAACTCATCATGGTTTTACCAAAAAAACTTTTAAGATGGGCTCATTTTCTGGTTGCTTTCTTTTAGAAGGCTTTTAAGATATTAACTAGTCTGTAAGACTATGTGTAGCTTATAGTCAGCACCATTGAAGAGTGTTGACTTTTATTTGTTAGGGGGCTCCAATTCACGCCTACACTCCACTAATCCACCCACTAGCTAATGACACCGACCAGTAGAACTCTCAAGTTTCCAAAACAGTCTTGAGGCCCAAACGTACAACACTTAAGAAAAGGGGCTAAACTGGTTGCGTGTGAGTTTAGTCACACAGTGAAGAATTATGTGCTGCTTTCAGTATGCTGAAAAACCTGTCATAACTATAATTATTAAAAAAATCTAAGTTGTGAAACTTGTTTGTAATCCTAGCTCATGTGATCACATCCTCCAAAGTACAAGCAAACAAATGGATCTCTTATTAAATTCTGGAATTTTTAGACCATTACCTCTACTGAAGCAGTGTAGCCATGAAGCAATCTGTTAAAAAAAAATAGATAGTATGTTACAGCATGACAAGCTAATAAGGTCGATAAATTTAGTTCAGCACACGATTCCACTTCACTTAGCTCCGGAAACTTCCGTACCATCCATGAGAGGATCTTTGGACACCTTCGACGGTTGCATCTCTGTGAACCCGGTTCCTATTCCAGTGACTATAATGGCATACTCAAGGTGACTTCAAAACAAGGACTTGTACAGTGATCAACAAGAATGCTTGTCATTGAAATACTTGGCGATCCACATGACGAGACCCAAGTTCCTCCTAGCTTTTGATACTGTACACTATACTGTTTACATGTTCATAAAAGATTAACTTTGGGTCTATGAAAATGCCAAGATCGTGGACAGCATGTTCTCTTTGGATTATACAACCACTAATATCATAAAAGAAGAATGACAAATTAGTTTTATACTTGATTGAAACTACCGCTGTTTTGCTAAGGTTCAGCGGTATGTAGTAATCTTTTGCCCACCTCCAGCCGATTGAATACATGATTGAAGAGGCAGATGGTCTCTTGTATTGGCGATCTGCATGATATTTTAATATCGTCAGCTTAGAGTTGAACTTAGTAGTTCAGGACAGATGTATTGCCATTTGATAATGCTATCAAATGTGGAGCGTGTAATAAAAACGTTTCTAAAAATAGTAGTGCGTTGAAATGTTTCATATGTAATAAATGGAATCATAGTTTATGTGAAAGTGTATCAGATGATGAATACGAACTATTCAAAAAGCTTGGATCAAAGGCGTTTTTTAAATGTGACAAGTGCCGGTTTGACGTCAACAACGATGTGGAGATAACCTCATTTGAAAAGAAGAGGATTCTTCATCTTGAAGATGGTAACTCATACGAGTGTTTTAAACACATAAAGATATTAACTGATCAAATATTTAATTTGACTAATAACCATAAGGATCTCAGTGTACAATTAAATAAACTAGCCTGTGAAAATGAAAAATTGAAGGCAGCGGTAGCTAGCCAAGCAGACGCCTTAAGCAGTTAATTAACTAATGACGACGTCAGTGGTCAATCCTACGCAAGTAAGGTAAAACAAACAAATAATAACAATAAAGATACTAATAATAAAATGCCAAATCTCAATTTTCACAAGAAAATCAATATTAAAACTAAAACTCCAATTACCAATAGGGGTTTGACTCAAGTAGTGATCACCGATAATGAAACTGAAAATGAAACTAATGGAAACGGTATGGTAGACATGCAATTATTGAGGAATAATGAAATACAAAATCAACAATCAGCTGACTCTGACAGCACGGCAGAAGAGTCTGCAGCCGATACGGAACTCGATACTGAACCTAGTTTAAAAGTCAACGGAAGGGGTTTTCAGATGTATAAAACTAGAAAACAAAAGTATAAAGACAACAAATCTAGTCGTGGACCACTTATCTTGAAAGATGAGGTGAAAACCAATCGTCTGAAAAGAAGAGGAAAGTTTATAACTGGCAACGGCAGTTCTACTATGAAACATAACCTGTGTACCGTGTACCTGTGAAACAAAAAACAGTTTCTGTCTGTCTTCAGATTTAGCCCAGAAACAAAGAGTGACGATGTCAAAAGATTTCTAAATGAGAGTTTAAGTGGAAATTATATTGTTGAAAAAATTGATTCAAAGTATCCACTAGATTACTCATCATTTAAAGTGGGAATTCCATCACAACATCTGCAGGAGATATACTCTCCAGACTTCTGACCTAGTGATATATTTGTTGCAAAATTCATTAACAAACCCAAGAAACATACTGGAAATTTAAACTGGGAAGGAAGTCAGAAACTAAAAACAACCTGATGGACTCTGTTAAAAGCGTGGAGTCGATTAGAATTTACCATCAGAATATGCAAAGTTTATCTAATAAAGTTGGAATCTTGGAGACTGTAGCCTGTGATTTGAATGTGGACTACCTATGTGTTAGTGAGCATTGGATGTACAACCTGGAAATTGAGGAATGTCATATCGGTGAGCACTACAATCTAGCAACAAGTTAGTGTCGCTCAACCAAAACACATGGTGGTGTTGCCATTTTCAGTAGGTACGACCCGTCCCATTACAAGGTAAGACATGATTTAAATAAACTTTCAGTAGAAATGGAGTGTGAAATTGCATGCGTAGAACTGCATGATATGAATTTAGTATTAGTGTCAATTAATCAATCAATCAATCACTTTTTATTTGTCTTTAGGATTTAACAATCATTGACAAAGTCATATTACAGCTTAAAGCCAAGTCTACAATTAATCATAATGTATAAATTAAATAAATCTAATAAATCCATCTCTGTTGCAAACTAAAATAAATTTTAAATTCATAGTTATGTTATTCATTACACTAACTGATCATTACATCTAACCTGTTTTTATAATAATGTACACAACTCCAATGTCTTGACATATATATATATATATATATATATATATATATATATATATATATATATATCTATATCCATACACATGCTCAATTATGGTTGACCTTGAAAATGTATAATTTCAACATTATAAAACTCATCCAAGCAATAGAATGGGTTTTCCAGAAGCCAATTGTATAGCAATTGTTTAAATTTTCGAGTAGGGTAAGATTTAATTAAAGGTTCTAATTTATTGTAAATTTTAATAGACTGAACAATATGACTGTTTTGTGTTTTACTAAGTCTGTGAAATTCCAATGCAGCATTATTTTTATCTCGGGTGTTATAGTTATGAATATTACTATGGAACGTTAACAAAGTGGGATTTTTAAATATATAGACAGTTAGGTCATATACATACAAATTTATTACTGTTGGAATTTTGAGTTTTATATATAATGGTTTACAGTGGTAGCTCAATTCATTCTAGCAGAGGCCAGAGAGCAGTGTAAAAGAGCATGTAAAAGATTCATGTAAAAGAGCAGTGAGAGCTATTCATAGCTCTCACTGCTCTTTTTTTGAAGGATCAAAATTTTGTGAATCCTGGAGCAGTTACCCCATAGTATCAGGCCATACCTAATTATGGATTGAAAGTAGGAAAAGTATGCTGACCTAATGTAATTTTTAGGAATTAATTCGTTGAGACGACTCAGAAGATAAATCACTCGCGATAGTCTAGTACTTATGAAGTCTATATGTGTGTTCATTGACAAATGATTATCAATTAATATTCCCAAGAACTTGGAAGACTTATAAAAGTTGAAATCTGGTGACAACATGGGTTTTAAAGTGAACAATATCTTTTGGGTTTTTTCCTTATTTAACATTAGTCCATTTACATGAAACCAGACTAAAGCATCAGTCAGTGTTTCTTTGGAGAGCTCCTCTAGCTCACTTAATCCTTTACCAACATTCAACAGTGTGGTGTCATCTGCATAAAGAATGGATTTTGATTTTAATGCCAGCAGTAGATCATTGATATAGATAAAAAAAAGTAAGGGACCCAGGACAGAGCCTTGAGGAACCCCATTGCACCACAATTTCCCTAGACCACCTTCCATTAATACACACCTTTTGCTTACGATTTCCCATATAAGATTAAAAAAAACTAAGCTGTTAGCCACGAATACCATAATGCTTCAGTTTTGTTATAAGAATATGACTACAAAATCAACGGCCTTGCTTAGGTCACATAGAGTGGCCTGAGCAAAAGCCTTGTCATGAAAAGCTAAGTGAATCTGTCTTACAAAACTATCCAATGCATCAACCGTTGATTTACCTGCTCTAAAGCCATACTGAGAACTATTAAAAATATTGTTTTTTTTCACAGAAAGCATAAATTTGCTTAAATACCAGTAATTTAATTAATATACCCAAAACTGGCATAATTGAAATTGGGCAGTAACTTTTCGGCTGCTCCCTATGGCCTTTCTTGTAAATAGGACAGACCCTAGAAATTTTTAAAGCGTCTTGGAAAATTCCTTCCCTCAAGAGGTAATTTATGCATATTGCAAGAGGATCAGCCAATCCGGTTATCATATACTTTAGCATGTTATTCGACATATAGTATATATCAAGACTATTAGATCTATTCATGTTATTAACAGTAGTCAGTACATCATCTGGGGTAACATATTCCCAATAAAATCTTTCAGGGTTATTACCAGTGTTTTGTTTTAAAAGTTCAATTGCAGATACATTAAGCACAAAGTAATCAGCTTTATCTTTTATGTCTTTAACAGAATCTACAAAATAATTGTTAAAAGTATCAGGTTCAATATTTAATTTATCTTTTTCCCTAAATTCATTATTACTTTTTATTAGATTCCAGGCAGTTTTACATTTATTGTTGATATTTTCTATATAATTAATATTATTCAAGAGTTTAGCATTTTTAATCAACAGTTCATACTGATATTTTAGTTTTAGATATTTTTCTTTAATGTCTTTGTTACTGTGAGATTGTGGACATTTCATTAGTTTATTTAAAAATCTGTCGGTATACAGAAGTCCAAACGGCAGTCCTGAAGTCTTTCTAGAAGTAATTGAACAATTGTTCCGTTATATAAACTGTTTAAATAAATACTCAGTTGTGTGTGGAGATTTCAATTTCAATTTTCTTGCCAGTGAAAAGAAAACAGAATCATTTGTTAACCTTGCTAAGATGTACGGATTAAAGAGGACAATTTTACAACCTACTCGTGGATCTAGCTGTTTGGACAATATCTTCACTTCGCTACCTGGTAGTTTTGACATTGGTGTGTTTAATAAACTTGTCAGTGATCACTTTGGGCAGCAAATCTCGATACCTATCAACAGTAACATAAGTAACAGGACTATCGGGGATAGTACACCTAGATTAAAATTAGACAATAGGCCTAATGTTAAATTAGTTACTAAAATTACTGAGGCTAGTCTCAATGAATTTAAGTACTATTTAAAAAAAGAATACTGGTCAAATATTTTTTTTTCAAATGATGTTAACAAAAATTTTGCTGAATTTATTAGCACTTTAGAATACTATTACCATTTAAGTTTTACCAAACAATTTAAAAATAAATCTAAAGTAAGCCTAAATAAAAATGATAGGCCTAAACAAACTGGATGGTACAACAATGAGTTAAGGCAAATAAAAATAGGTTAGATTTTTTTATATGAACTTTGTAGAGTAAATGGACCTGACAATACTAACTTACCTGAATTATATAGAAGGGAAAAAGCATTTTATTGTAAACAAATTAAAGAAGCTAAGATTAAAACAAATGTATTGTATAGTATATAAACAGCTCTAGCAATAAGAGCAAAACATTGTGGAAATTAATTAATAATAAAAAATAATCATACCTTTAAAAATAATGGCATTAGTGAAAACGTGATCTAAAATGATAAATATAATGATTATTTTGTAAATATTGTAAACAATACACCTGTTATTAATGTAAATAATATTGTACATAATTTTAATTTATTTTTAAGTAATGTTATTGTACCTGATTTTAATGTAAAGTTTGTCTTCACTTTTGTAACTGAAACTGAGGTTTTAAAAATCGTTAAGAGTCTGGCATGCAAAAAAGTAAAGACCACTTTAATTTGACCAATGAACTGGTAAAACAAACAGTATCTTGCTACATTAAGGTATTGACTAGGTTAATTAATTTATCACTTAACCAGGGAATCTTTCCCAATATACTTAAAATAAGTAAGATACACCCAATTTATGAAAAAGGACAGAGGGATCAGATTAGCAACTATAGACCTATAGCAATAGTCCCTGTATTTTCTAAGGTTATTGAACTTATTATTTCGAAACAGCTGATATTTTACTTGGAAAGTTATACAGTAATCTTATTTGTAAAGATCAGTTTGGTTTTAGGAGTGGCCTATCCACTGCTGATGCCATAATCAGTTTAGTCGATAAGATTCTTGATAGTTTTGAAAAGAAGGAGTTGGCTGCAGTCACTTATTGCGATTTAAGCAAGGCTTTCGATCGAGTGTCGCATGAAATCCTACTAAGAAAGCTAGAATATTACAACATCAAAGATACTCTATTGAATTTGTTTAAAACATATTTAGAGGAAAGAACCCAATATGTTGTAATTGGTAATAGTACCTCTAGTCATTTAACAGTAAATAGCAGTGTGCCTCAGGGCTCTGTCCTCGGGCCTCTGCTATTTCTAATAATTATTAATGACCTCAGTGTTAATGTGCCTGCAGGAGTAATACTCTATGTGGATGACACTACTGTCATCACTAGACATAAAAATTGCAGCCAGGCGATAGTGGACTCAAAATCAAATTTGTATATTGTTGGAAATTGGTTGGCTGCAAATAAATTGCTCCTAAATCCGGAAAAGACTAAAACTGTGGTGTTCAGCTTAAAAGAAATACCTAGCACTGATAATATCAATATTAATCATCCTTTTCTTGGTGTAATATTTGACCAACTACTAAATTGGCAACACCACATAATTAGAATTAAAAAAATACTAAGCAAAAAGTGTATGCCTTAAAACGACTTTGCGGGGAAATCGATGAGGATAGTCTCCGGCAGGTATATTTTGGCCTTTTTCAACCTCACTTGTCATATGGCCTTATTGTATGGGGAGGCTCCTCTCATGCTCAGGAAGTATTTTTATTACAAAAAAAACCATACGAATTATGGCTAAGATTAATAAGTTTGAACGTTGCAGAGGGGCTTTTTTAAATTTTAAAATACTAACCCTCTACTCTTTATATATATTGCAATGTTTGCACTACCTAAGAGCAAATTTAAACAAAATTGAGCTGAGAGGAGCGATCCATAGCCATGAAACAAGATATTGCAATGATGTAAACCTGCCTCAGGTTAGACTAATTAAAAGTGATAAGAGTCCACTAATAATGGCTAGTAAATTGTATAGTAAAATTCCGTTAGAAATTAGACAACTTGACAAGAAAGATTTTAAAAAGACTCTGTAGGAATTCTTAATCAAGCATCCATTGTATTCTATAACTGAGTTTGTGATGCAGAAATGGACTTTAGAGAGTAGGCCAGTGCTGTCTGTATCTTATGACTAAGCCAATATATTTTGTGAAATATCTAATGGCAATAAATATCTATCTATCCATCCATTAATAAATAAGAAGAAAACCAAAGGTCTCAAATTAGAGCCTTGTGGTGCTCCTGAACTGGCAACAAAGTTCTGTGAATACACACCACCAAATCAAACTTTAAATGCCCTATCTAATAGGTAAGATTTTATCCACTGAATAAGGTCCAGGGAGAATCCAAAGGAAGGAAGCTTCTTTAAAAATACTTTTTGAGGAAGCTTGTTGAATGCTTTCTGAAAATCTATATAAACATCAACTTGTGTTCAACGCTCAACCGCAGGACCAGTAATTGCAAGAAACGAGGACAAGTTCGTTGCACAGTCTTTCATGAAGCTATGCTGACTTAGTAGAGATAAAGTGACAGATTCTCTTATACAAAAAACTGTTCACAAACTTCTCAAATATCTTAATAATTACAGCAGAAGAGATATTAGTCTAAAACTAGACAGATTCTATTGTCCTTTTTTTTTAGAATTTGAGTTGCTAGTGATGTTTTCTATACCGAAACAAACCCCTCCATTTCAAAACTCCTGTTGGCAGCACAGTTTGTTACTAAAGAAGGTAAGCACATGGGCGATCATGTCAAACACTCCAACGATAACAAACGATGGAATATGTAAAAGTGGCTTACATCAATTGATGTATGTAGGTACGGCTTAAAATGTAAAAGTGGTAGAATCTCGTAAATTTCAACTTGTTTGTTTAGATTATTTTTTAAAATTTAATGTAATATTTTTATTTATTTTGGAATATAGTTTGTTACTTAATAAACATGAAATTAGATTTATATATATGTCTTAATATAGTAATTTTATAATATCTTTTTAGATTGTAAATATGACACTATTTAATTGTGCTATTTTGTGCAAATACAAATGAAGACGTTTTGAATTGAATTGAATATTGTCAATACCAGATGCTGTTATAGTGGATGGTGTCGACAGATATGATGGGAATGTCATCAACTGTAATGTAATAACGAATCAATTGGTAGGTAGTTTAGTTGGTTCAAGCTTCATGTGCTAAAGGTTCTCAGTTCGTTCCCAATCAGAGTCATAATAAATTTTGTGAGGGATCAGTTGATAACCACCGGCTGTTCATTTGTGAATGGGTTATTAATTAATGACACTTTCTTCGGAATAGTCGGCCTTAGTTTGTAACAATGACTACATTCGCTCATCTACACTCATCACACTCATTCAAAACCCATATTTGCCCATATCTTGACGTTTGCCTTTTTATGAATAAATAAATAAAATAATTTTACCTTTTTCAGGTGGATAAGTAATTTCAGGTTCTGTATTCAATTGCTTATGATCAGAAGTTTGATAAACAGACTTGAAGTATTCACCGAATTTAAATACCACAGCGGCTTCAATAAAAACCCTGTTGTTGATGCTTAGTGCCAGTATAGAAGGGGAATCATCCCTAAACTGATCAGCAAATTTCCAAAAATTACTATGGGTTTCTATTTCGGATCACTCTCAACTCTTGTGAGCATGCTTCCTTCTGTTGTGATCTAATTCCACTTTGACAGCTCTCCTCCGGCCAGAATACACCTTCTAATTGTCTGTTCCCCTTAAACGCTTAAATTTCTTATGAGCAGAATGTTTCCTCTTTAGTAGCCATATTGAGTCAGATGAGAGTCAATTGAGGTACCTGGAAGGCCTTCGTTCAGTTGTATATTATTTCTATTGACTCAATAGTAGCTGAATTAGAAGTGTTGGCAGCTGCATTAAAATTCGGGCAGAGAAGAACGTCTGTACAGTTGTGCAATAAACGGTGATGGTATTGGGATTATAATATCATCTTTTATTTACTTGGGATTAGTAATTCCCACAAGTAAAATGAACTGGGAGAATCTTACTTCGCCAGAGGAGAACAACCTCACCACATGAATGGAGATTACTTGGAGGAGATAAGCCAGTCTTCTCTCACTAATGATGCGACACAACACATAACTCTTATTTCTCAGTAATTTATGAGGATATGGTCCAAGATGTTTGTGTCTCTATGGAGTTCTGAAAGGTTCAGATCTGTAAATTTTAAATTTTAACGGAGAATTTATCCTGGCCCTTGAATAAGAGCTGCATCCAGTTAAAAAGAAGCATTCCTCCCAGTTACAGCCGGGAGCATTAAAATCTCCCAACATTAAGATGTAATTACTCATGAAATCAAGTTTTTCTAACAGCGCTTCGAGAAATGTTTAGGGTGGTAGATGAACTGAGGGGGCAAAATAATTGCAAGGAGACAAAACTTCTTGCCACGAGATATACGTATCTGAACCCATTAACTCCCAGGGAAACATTTTAGATCAAGTTTTTTAATAGTCATTTTATCAATAAAAGAAGGTAGGCTATACTTTGAAAATTAACTTCTGACTGTCACATCAAGAATCCAAACTAGCTAAAGTATGTTAAGTTTTGTCCAGTGCAAAATTACTCCACTGAAGAAATTAAAATGTGATAATAACATATCTATTAGACGATCTCCACTACACATTGACCTTCAATCTACAAAATACAGTAAAACTTGGCATATCCGGCCCTGTGATATCTGGAACTTCTGATAACTCGTCTGGGCAGCTCAGTGACAAAGAATAGGAATATTAGTTCCCATTGCTTGACCTTGGAAAAGGAGAGGTGGGAACGTACTGAGGGATTTTCTTAAAACAGACGTCACCTATGCTATTTTTGGAAACATTGCCTTGGCGTGTCGGTAGATCAAACATTTGCTATTGTATCGCCATTCCTTGTGAATTAGTACGAGTTTTTCTAGTATACTGTATTTTAATGTTTCACTATTTTTTACTGACTATGTTCTAAAATAAAATCTAATTTATAATCTTGATTTTGTTTTCTTTCCATAACAGGGTCAGAAAGAACCTCAACTAAGAAATATGGTACTAGCAGACCAACAGTATTTTATTTAAATAAAAATGTGTGCTATTTTACAAAATGACTACTAAATATTTTGAAAATCCCTTACAGCTCAGTACTAAACAATTCATTAACTACGCAGTTCCTTCAAAGTATAACCGCAGTAGCTGCAATGCATTTACTACACAAAAACCACGTCTTTATTTTAGTAATTCCATATCCGGCTTCAGTCTACCCTGGCACCATATTAGATCGGATAAGACAAGTTTTTCTGTATTCATAGAGTCAATTCATCTATGGTTGCTGTTACCAAATTGTAGATTGGACATAATGATAACTGACTTGTTTAGTCATAGGTGTTTTTATTGATGATTGGTTTCAGGAGGCAGCTGCAACACTGCTGAGAGGTAGAGTGCGTCGTGGTAGTTCCAGTTCTGGAGGGGGAACCACCACCAACTCACCACCATCCCCTTCTCCACGCTTGACTTCCCCTGCTCCTACTCTTCAGCGCCACTTTAGCAGACCTCATGATTCAGATGCTCTCAACCCTGAAGAGATATATAGGTAAGAAATGCTTTGATATATAGTACATTAACTGACTTAGGAGATCAGAGCAGTCAAGCTTTAGATCAGGGGTTCCTTAACGTTTTTGGTTGTGTACCACCTAAGTCGCATGAGACTTACGTACCACTAAAGAAACCACACAGTATGTTTTATATATAATTGTGGCTGTGTGCAATTTATATATAATTGTATTATTGATTTTTTCATTATTTATATAAATCATGTAACATTTAATTAAGAACATTCAGTGTCTATAACACGTGATATACTTCACGAAGTGGTGGGGCAGTTCTTCTACATTCGTTCTTCTACCATAAGTTAGTCACCGTCCTAAGGCTAAGGCGTAACGCTGGCCAGTATTCTGGGTACCACTATTGCTATACGTACCAAAGTTTGAGAACTGCTGCTCTAGATAATTTACTATTTACTATATTTTTCATTTTTATTAAATTAAAATAGAATGCAAAACAAAACTTTTTTGGCCACAAATAACCATACTTTTGATTGCTGGAGTAAAAGAAAAATAACCTGTGGTCTCAGTGATGCCACTGAGGATGCCACATCACGCATGGGCGTAATGTCTGGTTATGTAAATATTGTAGATAACACCTTGACAGGGTTGTCACAGGAAAATATAGATTCTAAAAACAAACTGCTATAAAACCACTGTTAGCCGTATTATATGACAGTCATACTAATATTATGCTGAGATTAACAGTGCTAAGCTGCCTCCATGTGCCAAGTATTCAGTGCTAGGCATCTATTAGGCAGTTATATTGTTAGGATTCAACATTCATTGGTTGTGAGATTAAAACTGAACAAATCGTATACTACTCTAATCAGAACATGCCTACAAAAAATTTAAATTAAAACTGTTTACCTTCAAATGTTCACATGGATTTGTTTTGCAACATTTATTTATTCCAATATCCATCCTGCATATTACAACTTTACTTCTCATTTACTGAAAAATTATAATTCAGCGAAGAAATAAGGCCTTTTGGGAATAATGAATTTTTATTTTACAGAAATAAGCTTTTTTTTTATTTACTATATTCAGTAGACTCTTGACTCTCCGGATCAATGTGTCGGCAAACCAATCCAAATAGCAATAATTCCGTTTACGCCGGAAAAGTGGTCTGTACAAGGATTGATGATCTTCCAAACGTCAATTATACCAAATTTATAGTGTATTGATGCTGTATGTTTTTTTATAATTGACTTATAGTTAGAACTATGTAATTATATCGATCATTCAAATAAAGTTGATAACCTAATGCTGAAATGTAGCTATTTAATTTACTATACTTCTAACACACAGGATAAATAAAGATGTAAGTGTAAATTTTGTAGTCACTTACAGTGCTTGTTTCCATTCCTATTTCTGAAGCGATCTTTACCGCAGACTCACTATAATCCAACCATTTAATGGTATGCAGTTTTTCTTCTTAAGTGTTTTATGTCTTATATTACTTTGTGTTTATATTCCTTTTAGTTTATTGAGGTGAGTATATATTCTGTGAACACATATGCTGTTTTATTATTTTAATAATTGCTGAAAAATGAATGTAAAATGTAGTATATATAATTGTAAGGCTTTCAAAGCCAGCCACCAAATTAAAAAGGAGAGCAGATGAAAAATTAAAAATCAGACTAACTAAAATCTAAATGAAATAAAATCTAAAGTATAAAGTTCTTTTGTTCTATTCTAGTGTTTAACTCTTATCACGCCATAAGCGCATATGTTGACTTTGCTCTAAATGCCGTAATCGCAAATACGCGTAATAATTACAAAAATAATATTTTCGTAATAATGTTTCTAATATAATCCGGTAGTACGTTTTGATTATGGTTGGTGACTCATGAGAGACACATTGTGTGACTCCCGACCTTTTGTTGGCCTGTCAATCACTACGAGACTGGTTTGTCTGGCAGTGTACATTTCTGCTGCGCCGCCCAATGCCACAAGCGCATATACACACAGCTTTTGTCGAGCCGAGCGGTTGTCATTGTCCGCCACCTCACCTTTCAAAACTGTATATTTAGTTGTTTTTATCATTACTTTAGTTTAATATTTGTTAGTAATTTATTAGTTTTAAGTGTCAATATGAACAGTCCGGCCAATTTTGATTTTGTGGAAGGTACTAATTACATCGTATTCAAGCGCTATATGTATTTACTTAATTTTTATTATATGTGTTATCTGCAAGCGTTATCTTTATCACTAAATATACTCAATTATATATATTTTATTAATAGTAATAATGTTTTGTATTGATTCATACTGAATAAGTGATCTATGCCTGAGGCTTACTTTCAAATAAAAATTAGCTTATTTACATATTCATATATAAGAAAAAAAGGTAAAGTAAGCTAATAAAAGTTTCAAAATGATAACATATCTTTTATTTTCCTGTACATAAAAATAAAAATAATGAGCAACTAAAAAATATAATTTTGATTTTTTACAATAAATTCATTTACAATAAATGCGCTTAATAGGGAATAGGCATTGTATAAATGGCGCTTTAAGGGTTAAATATTGTTCTCCAGTCATAGAGCTAAATTGAGGATTTGTAACCATTCAACGCCTGATTCTCCTATTCAATGAAGACCAGCTAATCCTCCTGAAAAGAATGCAATGGGCAATCATTCACTATGTGATCCATAGTAATGTAAACCTAACTGATTTTACCACTGAAGAAATAAGGTACGGCACTTCAACAGGCAATCAAAATACTTGCAGTTGCCTAGCGGGTTGCCAGTTGTTGATATCTTTTTATCTAGCATCATAATTTAACTGTTATTAATTATTTATGTATTTATACTTGTCCTATTAAAGTCAACGTTAAACTTGAAGTTTGCAGCTTTAGTCTTATAGTTGAATATTACACTTATTCAGTTAGTGTATTGATATAGTATCAAATAGAGTATTGATCATTTAAAACTATATTAATCTAATATAGATAGTAAAATTCAATCTAACTTTAAGTGTATCTTTGTTTCACTTTTTAATAAATTTGGGCAACCTGCACATTTTGTGAATTATGTACCATTTAAGAAAACGATTTTTAACAGGTTTTTACAAAACCCATTTTTTCCAGTTGACGAGTACCTGGATACTGTCTGTAACTTTTAATTTATTAAAAGTGTTTGTATTAATTAATTAATGTTGTCTATTAATTAATTGTTCTGTTTCATAACCGACCAACACGTCCATTACCTGATTTGTCATATCTATAAAGATTTTATTTTTATCTTTCACTATTTTACTATACTATTATATATGCATTTTTATTCTAAATCTTTATTTATGGATAATCGTTTAGTATAAAAAAATATTTATATGACTATGAGACTTTGTCAGTTGTGTAAAACTTAAAAATGTACAGATTCTTGGTTCTATTGTGATTTTTGAAGGGCAATGACGATTATGTTAAAAAGTATTCATATATATCCATCATATATTTCTCTTTTAGATCACTGCGAAAAACAACAGCTGAAATTCAGAACTATACATACGAGACTGGAACAGAAAAGCCACCGGATAAAGATAATACAACATCGAAGGATTCCGGAATCAGCCAACTATCAGGCATTGAAGCTTTGGAGGAAAATATGGAAGACCTTTCTTTACAGTCGGGTTCCTCTGTAAGTCTTATACTGTATATTGTCTGTTTAAGCAAGCATTAGTTTATAAAGGGTCATAAGTGTATGGTCCAAGGAAAATTCTCCTATTATAGATAAGTTGCTTAGAAAGTGACTTACTGAATGCACCTGTGGGAGAGAGATGGGTTGAGTGGTGGAAGTGAGAGAGAGAACTAATTTTACCCCACTGTGTTATTCCATTTAATGTTGGCAGCAGGCTGGCAGCGTAGGACCAAGATTAACACTAACGAATCAAGCTTAGAACAATTAAATTAAATCAACATTTAATTATCATATAGTATTAAAATAAGAATTAATAATAATGTAACCAATAATTAGCAATTAAACAAACTTGTAGAGAATTTCTTTGTTAAGTTTATTGTGTTCCTTTGACCTTGACCATGATTTTAGCAAAACTAAAATGTTAGCTAAAAGAAATTTTTTTCTTACCTAACCAATTATTTAAAATTATACAATTTAATCCGTCAAATTAATTGCTGTGTACTTCATTTCAACTTTCTTATTTATATATTAAGTTTTGAATTTAAGGTTAAAAAACAAGACTATGACTGAAGTTGTTTAAATTTGTGACGGGTGATTTAGAATACCAAGAAAGGAGGTAGGGAAATGTAGGTAAGGAGACTAAGGGAACGATGGTAGAAGGGAGTAAAGGATTGTGTTGTGAGCAGATGTGAAGACTGGAGGAAGAGAAAATATGGGAAGATATAAGATGGTGGAGACATCTACATAACAAGTAGACCCAGTATTATTTGAAACTTTTATGCTTATGTATGTACATAATAATTGCCGTTTCAATACAATCAAGTATATGTTTGAAATAATTGGGACTGGAAGTAAACTGAGTGATACGCAAATCCAGATAAGTCGGATGTGGAAATAATACAGTTGCAGAAATTCAACCTTAGGTACAGATATTTTAGTCATAAAACCTTTTTTACATATGATTCTATTCATAATATGACATTGTAATAATGTTATTAATGTTATTCATAGCTTCATGATTGGAATAACTTGATGTAATTATGTTACGATATTGAGTTTCTGTCTTTATTGTATCGCAAACTTGTTTAGTATGATAATATTTACAACATTATATCTATTAATTTTCAGTTTTTTTATGTTTTTTTTAGAGTCATACAACTACTGCCAACGCCAACCGCGTGCTAACTGTACGAGACTGTAATGGAGTGGATACACCTGACAACGCAACACAGGACGGTAAGATTCACGTATAGTACATGATTAATTGATCCATTATACAGTATGAAGCGCTGTTTGTTTCTCATCGCCAGCCGAGTTGACATTGGTAAAGTATGATATAGCAAAATATAATAATAAGAACATGTGACGTTCTGATCTCACTTTGGAAAACATACATGCGACGTGCGTTGCTAACACACCGCACAAAAGGGCCTTAAAGGAAATGAAGAATTATAAGTTTTCTTAATGTCATTAATGCATTTGTTTCCTTAAGCCTGTTCTTAGTTACCTTTACAAGAATTATTGAAAAATATACACTTGCCAAAATCAGACATAATTTCTTGTAGGTAAATGGAGTTTACAATCAAAACCAGTAATTTTTCATGCTCATACAACTATTGATAGTATGTATAGTTGTTGTGTCGTTATAATTTCCATATAGTGGTTTGTTCAGATGGGCCAGTGGACGAGCATGAAGCTATGCGCAAGATAGTGGAAGCTCTCAAATCACCACCAGACAGTGATAATGGGGAAAACATCTCCATTATGTCAGAAAGTGAGAAAAGAGCTACTCTTGGCCAACTTACAAGACTGATTCGAGAGAGCTCAGTTACCGTTCTCCAAGAAAACTTCAAGTTAGTTTGAACATTTTTTATCCATTATTATTATTATTACATTCGAAAGTGTTCACATCTTAAATTAAGTTGTCTCTTCAATTTTTGTTTAATTTTGCCTTATAAACTTGTACAAGTTATAATTGTAAAAACATTTTCTCCTGACAGATAGTTGGAAAAGTTTGGTAAAATAACAAAATAGACGTAAGGCTAAACACAGTTATATTATTTGCTACGTAAATTAATTAAATGATGTTCACTGTAGTCATGGACAATTGTTAATGTCAGTGAGAATTTTATCTATCTGTCTATAGTAAACAGAACCAAGTGTTTTTCTTCTTCACGTACTAAGCAATTTACCGATACACGTACCCATCCACTACACACATACACGTACAGAGCAATTCCACCCATACATGCACAGTGGTATTGAAAAACTTCTCCCGCCCATACAAGTACACTGGTATCCACCCAACTGTCCACTTATACACGTACAGTGGTATTATTATGTGCAATTGTGATCAACAGTTACAAATTGTGATTGACCGATAACTTTGAAAAAAGGTGCTATAACAGGAAGTTTCTACTTAAGAAATACCCAGCTTTTACTTGATTAATACTCCTAGTCATGACAAACTAAATATTTGTTTTAAAAATTTAAGCCTGAAACACAGTGACCATCCATAATATAGAGCCATTTTAGATCTTGCATGTCACAGTTTTATCCTCAATTTATCTTTTTGGTAACAATTATTGGTCTATCTCACTATTTATAATATATATGGTTAGTTTGTTCACTCCACTGCTGAATATTTCTCTCATGAGCGGCAAGATAGTCTTGGTAGACTAAGAGGTTGGTAGACAATAGATAACATACTTTATTCACATATTCATAGAGACCAGTGTTAGCATGAAATTTATAAAACATTGTATATAGTTACAGTACAACATTAAATAAGGATTATGTTGTCAGGTAAGTTGTAAGTTTAAGTCGTCACAATCTTGCATGAAGTATAGTGGCCGGTTGCTAAGCCATCCGTATAGTGGAAGCTTGAGATCCTTCCAATTCTTAGTTTGTTTTTCTGTGGGTGGGTGGTTGTGGAGTTTTCTCCTAATGTGTGATGATGGTTTCTTCTCTATAATGTGAAGGCAGGCCGAACATTTTGTGTTTGTTAGATTGTATTGTTGAATCTCATTTCGCCTTGGAAAGCCCTATTTTAGTGCATGCAAGTTCTACAACAGTTTCGGTTTTAAAGGTTTCTGTACATCTGTTGAGTCCTTGCAGTCCTGCTCGTGTTCTGGTTGCCTTTTGATAAGTTTAAAAATTTTTGCAAGTTACCTGTTTAGGTTCCAACACAGACCACAAGCCTATATGTCATATTTGACACAAAAAGTGCTTTGTAGTCTGCCATCGTTGTTTGGTTGTATGTTTTATCCTTAATTTGCCTTATTGCAAACAGACTGCTGCTAAGTTTTTTCATTGATTGTCTATGTGGGGTCCCATGTTTCTGTCTAGGATGATGCCTAGAAACTTTGCTTTATCACACATTTCAATATGTAGTAGTTGTGAGACTTGATCAAATTTTCTCCCAAAAGCTCTTTGAGATGATTTGGTTGTATTAACTGAAATACTGAAATATTGTTATTGCGGCTATACTAGTAAGCCATATTGAGACTTCATAGGATTTACAGCCAATCTCACTTGGCGATTTCTTAGCACTAAGTTTGTATCATCTGCATACATTGAAGTTAGATAGTCATCTCCTGTTTGTTGAGGTAGAAGTATGAAGAGTATGGGACCCATGAGAGATCCTTGTGGACTTCTTGCTACTGCCCTATAGAACTATGACACATGACCATTATACAAGAAACTGTAATAAACTAGAAAGAAATAGATGTAGATTAACAAAAACCTTGAAATATTACTCATCTTTAGGCTTAAAAATGTTTTACAATTTGCAAAGACATGTCCTGTAAAAAGTTCTTAGATAAATTGTGCAATTGGTTGAAGAAACATCCATTTTATAACATTAAGGAATTTTTCGATTGTGTTATACAAGAAAATGACTTTGTTTGATCTTCAAATGATGCACCAGTAGACTCTATTTTGTATATTTTGTAAAGGGTCTAACCAAATGTGAAAGTTACCTTTAACTAAATCTCTATTTGACGAAATCTATTGATATTATGTGAATGTCTGAATGATCAATAAATGTCTTATGTCTGCTATAACTTGCGCGAGAGGCTGATTTACAACAGAATGTCACCTATTCCCAATGGCAGATCCCTGTCGAACAAGCTGGGTTCAGACCTAGTCAAAATTGTTTCAACGAGATACTTTCTTTGACATCTTTAATTGAGAATGGGTTTGATGTAAAATGATCTTTCAGCAGCCTTTGACTCAGTCTGAAGAAAGAGCCTGTTATTATTGTACTCCTGGTCACAATACTGGATAAAGTGGCCAGTAAATTTCTCTTTTTAAAATTGTTTATACTATTATGAGACATAAATTATCTCTCATAATTTATGAGAATAATCAATTAAATGAATATTAAATTCATTATTTAACTTGTACAACTTCTTTCTGTATCTTCAACTGTTTTCTGAATTTTACCCTCAGCAACAAGTTAATTAAAGTTTGTGTAGGTCTCGTAGAAAGTTCATTTAGGCACCTTAATGATGCTGTCATAAGGCTCTGTTCTTACTCCTCTTTTATTCAATGTATACACATTTTTGCCACGAAGTCCAAAAGATTCATATACGCAGATGATATTGCTCTAACAATTCAACACAAGGACATATCAAAAACAGAAAGAACACTTTGCAATTGATCTGACAAAGAAAGAATAAAAATTCAGTAAACTTGAATATAAAAATGTAAAACTTGACTTACTTCACTTGTCGACTGTAAAAACATGATTAGTGGCGAAGGATTTGTTGTTAATACTCTAATTAATGTATACTTTTATGCTGGCGAGGCTTATGTAACCAAAAAACATAAATCTATTTACAGTTAAAATTTTTATGACAGTAAAAAGTGGGAAAACATTCATGCCAATAAAACAGTCATTTAGTGAGTCAGTGGTCCCATTCAAACTTTGAAATAAAGTGATATAATAGTGCTAATAATAACTGGAGCTCTTTAATCGGTAGGTTACTGCTGTAACTTGATATGAATGCTTTCTACCACTCCTTTTCTCAGTTCCTGTAGTAAATATTTTTCTGTCAAAAATTGGTATGGCTATCAGTTTGGAGGGATTGTGTCCAATGAAGGCACAATTCCCCTCATTTCCTAGAGAATATCCTGTTTTTGTTTTGTATAGGCTTGTTGCATCAATATTGCTTAGTGTGACTTTTGAACCAGAAAGTGGTACAAGGGTAAAAACTTGTTAGTCACACTGAGAATCAAGCTGTAACCCCTTAGCTATGGCCTATATTTTTCTGTAAAAAAATTATGATCTATGTTTTTATTTATAAATGAAAGAATATGGTCAAATTAGAACTCTCAGGTATTTTGTTTTAAGACTTACTTTAAGTTACAATGGAACCTTGGTAGTACAAAATTCTCCATAGGACGAATTTTTTAAAATCCCCTTGAACCTTTCATAACACACAATGCTAAAAGTACCTTTATACACAAATTTTAAGTACCAACTACTTCAATAACACGAATTTGTTTGATTTTCAATACAATGAGAAACCCTTATACCATGAATATCAAGAGCCAAACACCTCTGTACCAAGAATTTGAACTTTATAAGACGAATTCCCACAGTCACAACCTCAGTAAGATGAATTTATTTCCACCTCATTCTTGTTGAAACAGAAAAACTTAACTTCGTTTGTTGCAACTTCTGGAATCGCAGGTGGCATTAGACAGTACAGATTTAGTTCAGGTTAGTTTGATTCTGTTGTATATTCAGAACTGTTCAGTGCAATGACAATACCGCTGGTTAATCTCTTTATTTTTCTCCATTATTAATTTAGAGTGCTATGCAATTTTCTAAATACTAAAAATATTTATGAATATTTTATGTGTAATCATAACAACTCCAGGGATAAACACGGTCAAGTAAACTTTTAGTTTTATTTGAGTCTATTTATTCTTTGTAGTTGCATTACATATTTGATTATTGCATTTTTTCGTTAAAGTATACATTATTTTAATAATTATTAAACTTTTTCGTGTTTATTTCATTATTGTTCATTATCCCACAATTAATGCATTAGCCTACAGTTAATAGTTTTAGCCAGTTAAATGTAGATACTGTAGTACAAAGTGCATTAATTACACTTAAAACAAACGATTTGTTCTACAGTACAATTTATGAAAGCAAACCTATATACTATGAATTTTACCTGTTTTAACATTACTACCACAAACCTCCCTATCACGAGTACCTTGATAACACGAATATTTTTTAATATTCTTTAGATTTGTAGTAACAAGGTTCTATCGTATTTTAATTTAACGTTTTTATCTGTGATATTTCAAAATGTCATGTTTTTTATTTATAGGGCACTCCTAAGGATTCTTCTAGGGAATTTATCTTTGGACTTAAACGCCAGAGATGTTCAGACGAGGATTCTGGTGCTGACAGCACTGACAGAATTAATAAAGAAAAGGGCAATGACCGAATACTTTAACCATTACGTTGAATTACTCATTTTGAAAGTTCTTAATTCCTATAAGGATACTAGTAAAGAGGTGAGATTTGTTTTAAAATCTATATTATTCTTTTTACAATAGACAATTGCTATTATTGTAGATTGCATGGAAATAGTCGGATGGCAGCTGATGCAGAGTTGTCAGTCCGGCTCCGGCCTTAGTGTGTATGGACGTTTATAAATGTCTGGTAAAAGTCGGGGAATTTCGTTTAAATTCAAATTCAAATTGCTTTATTGTCACAAAAAACGTTCAAAATACATAGCAGTGCTACTGAACAGGTGACATTGTAAATAATCCTTAAATACTAACAAATATTTACAAAATGCGATATAAACACTAAAAAATACATATTTCAACTTTCTACCTCACATTCATCATAATATACTGTCAGGATTAATAAATTCTTTAACAGAGTAAAACACATTTTCTATTAAATATTGCTTAAGTGATTTTCTAAATATATTGGTTCAATTGACTTAATTTCATAAGGCAGTCTGTTAAAAAATTTCCCTCCCATATAAGTGGGACAACTTTGAAACAAGCTGAGGCGATGCTTATTGTGTATAAAATCCCCTTTATTTCTTGTATTGTATTGATGTTGGCTTATATTTGGTTGGGGGTTAGTCTTAGCAAATAAAATACATTTAAAAATATATAAAGAAGGTAGGGTAAGCAGTCCCAAATTTCTAAATAGAGGTTTACACGATGTTCTCAGTTTTGAAAATGTCATAATCCTAATAATTTTTTTGGACTTTGAAAATACTATTTAAGGCGGCAGCTGATCCCCAAATTTCAACTCCGTATTGCATTATAGAGTAAAAATAAGCATAATAAACCATTAATCTTGTACCAAGATCAGTTGCACTTCTCAAGATTGACATTTGGAAACAACTGAGTTTAATTTCTTTTTTACAGATTCTAGATATAATTTCCAATTTAGATTTTGATCGAATGTTATTCCTAAAAAGTTGGTTGACGCTGTAGAATTAAAAAAACTGTTGTCTATTTGAACTTTAAATTTTGCTAGATCTTTACATTGAGTAGTTTGAAATTTTACCAAATTGTTTTTTTTCAAAATTTAGATTCAATCCGTTATTCTTAAACCAAAAGGACAGATTATTAATTGTTTGTTCTGTTATTTGCTGTAGTTCAGATATGCTATTTGCTTTAAGTATTTAAAGTCAGGGAGTTTTATTGAATTTATTGTATTTTTTACTTTTCACTAATATTTGAGCATAATGTGCAGCGATATAATCATCTAGTAAAATCAAATATTTTTCTAAATACAAAAAAGTAAGTTTATTTGTTGTTTATTATTACTTACAAATCAAATAAAGTAATTTTTTATTTTTTTTGTATAATTGGAGAGGTACACACAGTTATTTGCAACTTAGAAAACATGAGTCGTGCCTGGAGTGCTGCTGACTCCCATGGGAGCCAAAATCTAATTACGACATTTTTGTAGTCATTATTAGATTAAAATAAAAAAATTACAAGCATTTACACTAATTTCAACGTGTTTTAGTTAATATTCTGAAAAAAATCTAGCATTTTGGTGACGTTTTGCACATTTTTCTGTAACAGTGAACATGTTAATCTATAATGTAGTATATTCATGTGTTTGAGTTTTGTGAATGGTCTACATTGTTTTAACTTTAGTATTGTTTTTATTGTTTTCTTTTGTTAATTGAATGGGTTTCAATACATTTTCCCCAAGTAATAAAGTACCTTTGTAAGTTGGACTTGGTGAGTTTTAAATAAACTAGTTGAAATTTCGTTTTTACTTTTTTACAAATATAGTGATGCCTAAGAACGGTTGGCTTTCTAGGTGGTGAGGAATGCGGAATCATGTGCCAACACTATTGCAGTGACTCTCTCTTCACCAATGGTAATCAGAGTCTTGGCTCCTCTAATACAGACTGGGGAATATCCTATGAATTTGGCTGCAATCAAAATGCTGACGAAGCTTGTGGAATGCTGTGGTCGGGACCCAGTCTATAAGTACCTACCTGACCTAATGCCGGGCCTTATTCAGGTAATGTAATGGCATTAGCATTAGATTATATTTTTATTATTGAAATTAGTTGTTAATTTGTTTATTACAATCATTACAATTTTTACAATTTTAGACTAAAAGCCTTTAGAATCATTACAGAATCTGAACACCTGAAGCACTGTAAGCAACTCTAAATGTTTTGAAAAATTCTGATTTATTGAAATTTAAAAAAAATTATTGAAATCTGAAGTTCATCGCAGTAATGAACTAGCTTCAATAGCCTATTGTAGGCTAAGTACAACCATTAATAGTCACACTACAGTAGCTCTTCAGCTATATAATATCTTACAGCCCCTAATTAAAAAGTACCCTGAACATAAATTTTAAAAGCTGTTTTACTCCTGACTTTTAAACAGCCCTTTTTATTGCCTCCCAAGAGTTACTCAATCCTTCAAGCTGGTAGTTTTTAAATTATGTATTTTTCAGTATACATATTTAAATAGGCAAACACGTATACAGTCTATTTAATTGGAAATTTAAAGTTTATAAACCAATAGGTGATCTTTAATATTTTATTGTTTAAGGTTTTACAATTTGTTATTAAATCTGTATTTCTTTATTTATTATGCTGTGTATTTGTTTTTACCTAATTTATTTATTTTTTGAAGTCCATTCTAATTATTTATTGTTTTGAGGTAGTCCCTTATTATGTTTTAGTTGTTTTCTTTTGGCTATGATGGATCCTTATCTTGGCAAATATCATTTCACTTTTAGGAGTCCAAAATATGACTGAATTTCATGACTGACTTCCATCATTCTAATTCAGTTTAGCTTAGGTTAAATTTATGACTTGGCTGGTATTGCTTTATTTTGGCTTTATACAAATCAAAATCACAACAAAGATTTATTATTATCATTAACACATTGTATATCACTTATAATATTGTATTTCTTCTCAGTTTGTTTTAATTAGTTACAATCTCGCTAGTCACAATTTTTAGCAACAGGGAAAATATTGAAAAAGTTAGGGAATTAAAAATGCAACCTTGAAAATCCTTGTAACACCAACAAAGATTCCGATTCAAGAGGATCATTCTCAATCAAAACAATGATTATTTATGTTGATGTAGAAGATAATGATTATATATAAATTACTTTTACAGTAAATAAAAAATATCAACAACTATGCATAGAAATCTGAGTTTTTGTATCCGCCATTTTGAGTGGTTTTTACGTAAAAATTTAATTTTTTATAAGTTGTTGTTAATGGAGTGAAAATTATTTGATAATCAGTGTGTAAAGTAGTCATAAAGTACAAACAAATTAAAAGAGATTTTTCTACAAAAAGTTGCATTCAGTAATTTTTTTTGTGTGATTTTTATATGCTCTACAATAAATAAATCGACTACAGTTAAAATATAACTAAAAGTATACACTTAGTTTATACATTGAGGTCTGCCATTTTTGTTTTATAGGTTAAACATTAAAATAATCTTAAGTTTTCAGGATTTTTAAATTTGTTGAAAACTAAATCAACAAATAAAATCAACAACATTTTATTAGCTTAATGAGGCTAGCTTAACGGTATTAGCTTAATGAGATAAGAATAACGTAGTCAAAGTAAACTTTGTTGGATGAAAAGTCGAATTAAACAATTTTTTGTGGTTAATTTTTAAAATAAAAAGAAATATTTTATGGCTAAACTTTGCGAAGAGACCAGAAAATTGTATTAAAAGTCTGGAGTAAGTTGTCAGATTTGCTCAATTACCAAAAGTTCACCCGCAATTAAAACTCTGCTTGAAGTTAAAAAATTATGTCCGTTATTTTAACTTTTTGAAGAGCTAAAAATTTTTTTAAATGTAGAATTTGGAATTTTTGCGTCTTCTCAGTAAAACCACATGTATGCCAAATTTCAAGTTTCTAGCTTACCTTGAAGTGGGTTAGAATTTACAATATACATAAGTGAGTAAGTCATGTATATTTTTATGACTTGAATGTTCTGGAATATTATGGACCTTTTGAAGCCTTTTTTATGGAACATTCCAAAATGTTCTTAAATGTTGTGGAATGTTGTGAAACATTCAAAGCCATTTTTTATGGGTTGGGGTATACATTGGTGGGGATTATTAAGCAAGTTCCATTGTTGGTTCGAATGACAGTTTCTTATTAGTGATAAAGGGAAAATCTGAAAAATATGTTAACATTACAAAGTATTGTAGCTAGAATATGTTATCAATAAGATTGGTTTGCCTCCTATATTTTAAAGTTCGTCTTTTTATTCCATGTACCCCAGCTAATCTTTGTAACCAAGATTTCAAGGTAAATATTTTAGGAGTTTGTATTTTTAAGATGTATATAGAATACAGACCCCAGCCCACTTGATCCGTATAACATATAAAATAAATTTAACTTTGGGAAGTAAGGAATTTTTTAACTAAAGGCGTAGTTAATGAATTTTGTAAATAACACTGTGAGATAATTTATTTTAATGGGTATATTAGGTTAAGATAGTTAAGAAAAGTGTTATTTCTTTAAGAGTCATATCAAACCTGTCCAAAAAATCATGTCTGCTTAACATTGTCTTTTAACTGAAAATATTTTTTCAGGCTTATGATAACCAAGAAAGTACAGTACGCAAATCAGCTGTTTTCTGCATGGTTTCACTTCACGCTGCCATTGGAGATGAAGACCTTAAACCCCACCTTGCAGCACTGAATGGTAGCAAACTAAAACTTCTCCATCTTTACATCCGCCGTTCGCAGCAAGGTTCTTCCACTCCCACATCACCTAGGAATCACCCACAAACTTCCAGCTAATAAATTCTGTAAGATACAAATCTTTAAAGCACACAGTCATATGTATGGTGCGTATTTAGCCATCCATTTCATGCAACTGGAAGGCAAATATATAAGCACTTTTTAAATTTAACCCTCTCCTGTTTGAATTCTCGCGACCTCTTGACGTCACCAGGCGGTAATAATTCCTGCCGCTGAGAACACTTTTTTGCATTATTTAATGTAAATATGAACATGAAACACTATTTATTGCTATAAAAAGATTTTGTAACATGAACATTAGGTTACATAATAGGTTTATGTTAGTGAAATTATGATTACATTTTTCTTATAAACATTACTTTCACTATTTTGTAGGTTAGACTGGAGGATATCGACACTGTTAAAGAAGTCACTAAGTGAAGAACCATCCTCCTTACCAAACACATCACTTTGATTCACACGATCAATTTCACTACCTAGCAAACACTGATTTGGTTGTGCCATTTAGCACTACAAATAAATTCTTTGTATTGGCTAAAACTATGCCACCAGTATTATAAGCACTTGTAAACGAAGCAGACAATATTTACCCTTTGTCGACCTGCAATTTTAATAATTGTGTGAGATAGCAGCACATATTAGAAAGGCACTATTAGAATGCATATAAATACACTGTTGTTAACTGCTGGAGCACATTTCATATAATTCTCATAGAGAGTAGCTCAAGACAGTATGTGTATGCAAACTAAAAAAATAATGATGATACGAGGGTTGTCTCAAAAGTAAGTTACACTATTTTATTAAAAGTATAAAAAACATCAGAAAATATTTTAAATGATATATTTTGAAAAGTACAAGTTAACCTTATTTTTCTACATAATTTCCATGATTTTCTAAACATTTTTGGTAACGTGGTAACAGTTTTTTCAGTCCCTCATCATACCATTCTGCCGCCATATTGCTTAGCCAACTCTCAACCTCTTCTTTCAGCTCATCGTCATTTGCGAAGCGCCGACCTCCAAGATGTTGTTTGAGGTGTGGGAAAAGATGAAAGTCACTTGGTGCAAGGTCGGGGGAGTAAGGTGGATGTCCAAAAACATCCCATCGAAAATCTGTGAGCAGGTCTTGGGTCTGACGAGCAGCATGTGGGCGAGCGTTGTCATGGAACAAAAAAACTTTTCGTCAACTTTCCTCTTCTTTTGTTCTGGATTGCTCTTCTCAGTTGTTCCAAAAGTTCACAATACCGTGCTGCTGTTATTGTAGTCCCACGAGGAAGGTAGTCGATCAATAACACACCTTTGTTGTCCCAAAAAACCGTCGCCATGATTTTTCCAGCGGATTCCACAACTTTCGCTTTTTTTGGTGTTGGTTCGTCCTTTCCTTTCCATACCATACTCTGTCTTTTCGATTCAGGCGTCCAATGATGGATCCAGGTCTCATCCCCAGTCACTATTCGATCGAATAAATTGTCTCCTTCATCATCGAAAAATTGTTGAAATTGCAAAGCAGCATCAACTCTCTGCTCTTTGTGCTGTTCTGTGAGAAGGCGTGGAACCCACCTTGCACACACTTTTGACAGATGAAGATCATCAGAAATAATCCTGTGGCGTGATGCATGGCTTATTTCCACATTAGAAGGCAGTTGACAAAGGATTTCGTCAAGAGTCAGGCGCCGATCGGTGTCAATGACCTTTCTGACATCTTCAACAACAGTTGCCGCGCGAGAAGTGGAGGGGCGGCCGCTTCGTTGTTCATCATGCAGTGTTGTCCGTCCTTCAATGAATGATTGACGCCAACGAGATACCATTGGCCTTGACATCACACCTTCACCATAAACACTACACAACTCATGATGAATTTCAGTAGCAGTTTTATTTTTTGCTGTTAAAAAACGAATAATAGCGCGAATTTCACAATCGGCGGTAGGAACAAGTGGTGTCTCCATATTGCCTGTAGTCTGACTGGCCGATCGATCGACGCACGCGCATAGGAATTTTACAGTGCTGCCACTACGCCCAGACGCAAATACTCCGCGACTCCCAGACTTCTGGCGCCAACAGAACGGCTTTAAAAAAATAGTGTAACTTACTTTTGAGACGACCCTCGTAGATAAAAACTAAACTAAACTCCCATAACCACTAAGAGATGATACAAACAGTTCAAAAATCATGTAATGTCATTTGGAGGAGCTACACCATTTGCGTCAGGCTGTTGGTCAAGGCAGTTTGACTGGAAAAGGTTAACTGGGTCTGTAGTTAAAAGTATTTTTATGGTTTCCATAGTTGAACATAATATAAAATTCATGTTCACTTGTGCTAACTGTACATATGGCTTTGCCTATTGATTTAGAGTTAAGTAATACAATTTCAATTGAATATAAGAAAGCATTTATTTCACATTGTCATTAGAGAAGAACTTATTCTTGGCTGTAAACAATATGAAATATTCGTGTGATGGTGGTTCGGGAGACAAAGTTCATTATTGGTTTGCATTTATGAAAATATGCTGTTTTTTTAGGAGTAGGATAAAGCTTTTAAAGTAGAGTGTGTATTACACAAGGTTGATCTATTGGTGTCAAGTATTTTTCTGAGTTGGGAGTTGTAGAAATGAGATTGGAACGATATTATTTTCAATATAACATTGATTAACATAAACAACAGCACGTAAAAGAGATAACTACCGAAGCTGTAAATGATATTAGCAGTCACACTGCAGCTACCAGGTATCTTGTAATTGTAATTAGCGTATTTCTTTTATAACTTATAATTACAGAGGCTACGAACCATCGTAGTGGTTTTAGTGGCTAAAGCCTCAGACTGCAAATTCAAAGTTTCAAGGTTCAAATCCCTAACTGAACTGATGATTATATAAAGTTGATATCACTTGTTGAATAAAGTTCATTTACAGGCTTATGTGCACTTTTAAGTACTATGAATGCTTATCTCCATTGCAAATAGACCAAAAAGCATTTTTTATTTTAACTAAACCTACTATAAGTCAAGTCAAAAGATCTTTATTTATTTTTTTATAAATATGTAACAATGAATAGTGTCAGAGATAGTGTTATTGTTCAGATAAATTTTATAAAGGATTAACGAAAATAGTACTTACAAAACTACTACAAATCTAAGCACGAATTAACACATCCAGTGCGGGTTCCGCTGGGTAAGATCCTCAAAGCAGGTGCGCGACATGCAGTACCACGGGGTGTTGCCACGGACTGATCCATTGCTCAGTGTGAGCTCAGCATTGGGCTGGGCAACTCCATATTTGGAGAGTGTGTTGTGTTGTTCCAACTCGACCTTGACATGCGGTTCGTTTCCGATTCCCGCGTTTTCAGCCTGTACTAACCACGTTCATTGACTTTCAAGTTTGTTTATGTGTTTGTACAGTTATATTATTGTGTTGTATATATTACTTGTACATTCATATTATTGTTTTATATTTTATGTTATTATATTATATTTGACAAGTTCCACAAAAACCAGCAGTTAAGTTTCAGCTATTTCAAACAATGTAAATAAATATTTCATATACTATAACAACCAACAAAAACAGTGTTTTATGTTTTTTACGTGTATTTCGTGCAATTTCGGACGTTATATACACGTTATAAAACCGGTGTAACTTGCTAACTCCGTGGACCGAACTGTGACATCACCTATGGAGCCATTTTGATGACAGTCATATTTTTTTGGTCATAAATAGTCTTATGTAATGTCATAAGGAAAGTTTATCAAATTACTTTATATGTTAGCTACTGGGGTGATATATATGTATTTCCTTTAGCAGTCAATGTGTTAAGAAAGAGACAAGGCTGTTAACAGACAAAATGGAAGCCGGAGGTTTGCTATACACAGACGCAGAACCTCTTGACATCAAAAAACCGAGCAGCCTTCTGAACAGGGGGAAAAAGGCAGCTGAAGGAAAAACTGCACTGGTCAAAGACATGGTACTTTACATATATTTTGTGTTTAGCATTTTAGAATTAGGAATACCTGCCTCTGCATGAAATTTGCCATGGTATAATAACACTTGTGAATGTTTGAACTGTTTCAGGTGGGAGGATGACCTACATAATTAATTAATTCATCTTTATATTTTTATCAAGAAAAAATAATAATGGACTACATAATTTAACTTTTAAAACTGAACTTTTATAATTTAGCTTGGATGCTTTGGATATTTACTCATTCACTGTAACGTTTAAAATCAAAATGTAGATATAACGGTGCTAGCGTGACCAGTGTGCGTGCCATGTTTATAAACTAGCTACAGTGCAACCATTGTTGTCTCTCTCCAGGATTTACTGTACAAAATAAGCCAAATTATGTTAATGTTAACATGTATATAATAAACATGTGAAAATGTAACAAAATCTTTACCTTTAAAGTTTGTAAGTTTTATTAAAATACACTTAACTTATGCCATTAGAATAACTTGTAAGCTTTAAAAAAAATGTTAATGTAAATTGTTATATTTCAATATTGTTGTGTTCGTTTCTTTGTTAAATGAGTGGCAATCAGATTGGCTCTACACAAAATTTAATAATAACCTCCTCAGTATTGTTTAAGTTAATAATAGATGCTGGAAAACCATCACACTTTCCTGTAGTATAGCTTTAGCAATTTAGTCATTTTAATATGTGATTTATTAATCTTAAGTGCTGTAAAGGCTTTCTTCTAACCTGTCAGTGGTGGTTTTCTATTTATAGAACAATGTACTTGCTTTGCCTTACACATTTTTGCCACTCTGTTGATGTTTAGCCTATACACAAATCTAAACAATAGAATATAATAATGTTCTAACCATATTTTGTATTTTTTATATTAATAATAAAGAATCTTCTTATAAATAAACAACGCTCTGTTAAGTTGAAACCAAAGAAATGATTGTTTTAATTTTTTGATTACTTTCCTTCTTTATGTTCCTAACCTTTATCCGTAAAGATAACTAAGGTGATTGGTAGAAAATTATTGGATATTTCCAATGCTCCAAGTGTTATAAGGACAAACTCAACGTTTGGAAAAGTATAAAAACTCCTGTCGTCTTCAGGTGTTACTTACTACCTTAGTCTACATTTAAAACTAGGTTTTTAGTTTTGTTTTCTCCTTAACCATAATCATTTAAGATAACTCTTAAAAACTAGGTGCTTATAGACTATGGTTGTTGTAGTTGTGTGAAATATCCCATGATTTAAACAAAATTCTATGTGTTTTGAATATATGTTTTTGTTGGCTTGATATTTCATCATGACAAGCCTCCAAGCTAATGTTCCGGGGGACAAGTTAAAAAACTCCCTCCAAATGGATCTAGGTACATGGGTGTCAAGAGCCTGATAGATGCTGGTGTGTTAATTGTCCATGTTTTGTTTCGTAAGTTAGTAGCTTAGGGACCTTTTCCATTATTTCACTATCACTACTTTTTCCAAGTTACTTCACTACTGCTACTTTTTTATCGCAATTGCGGTAAGGATAGGCGGCTACTAAAGGTGCTCACAAACTAGTAAATCCAATGATTGCCTTACCGCCGACTGTGCTCTCCGTGTGCAAGTTCTTGGAAAGCGATAAGATTAGGCCAGGATATTGGGTTCCTAGCGGGTAAGGAATACCACAGTGGACATCAAATGATGGAGGAAGAGTTTTTGGAGCAATAGAATATTTATCAAGTAGTAATAAATTAAGGGAAACAAAACAAAAACTAGTGGTAGTGAATTAATTGAAAAGATCCTAGGTTAGTGTTGTGAGTGTTCTGAGACGTGCCTCTAAGCTAGTATTCCCGGGGACAAGACAAATAATTGGTTTAATAGAGGTAACCAAAAGTTACTCTGACTAATTGGACCATGATTCAATTTAATTAAAGTCCCCTCTATAAACTTTCCTTTGTATTAGTGTGGCTCATTGTGTAATATTTTTGCCTTATTCCATAAAAAAGTTTGTATTAATTTTCCCATGCTTGTGTAGCTAATTTAGAATGTTGTATTTCACATCTTTTTGTGTTCGTTTATATGCATAGAAAGTGTGTGTTTGGTTTCTCCTATCTATTCCTTATTTATAACATTAACATTTTATACTGTACATACAATTATTGGAGGCTTGGTCTTCATTGTATGGTTATGTCTTGCAGAATTGTTGTCTCAATATATTTTGTGTTCTGATCGCAGTTTTTACATTGTATTTTTGGGCAATCCGCCTTATTTTCGTACATACTTTGTGAATGTAAGGAATGTAAAATGAAATGAAAAATGTCTTTATTTGGCGAGGTTTAGGACTAAACAGTCCTCTCTAACACCTAACCTTTTACAAATTATAGAAAATTAACAAATAATACAATGTTCTTATGTATTAATAAAACAAAGAGAAACAAATAAAAATAAGCGTTATAAAATTAATTAATAATAGTAAGAACAAACAATATTATTATAAGAAATAAACTGAAATTAAACTAAAAATAAACACAACCACACATTATTCATACTATCAAACACATCCTATGACCACAGATGCTGCCCACCCCCATCCCCAACACATCCTGCAGAAGCACCCATTTGACCTCCATCCCAAAGCGAGTGTGCTTATCTATCATTCTGATATTATCAGAGAGCATATTCCATAAATGGCAAGCGGAGACAGAAAATGATATATTATATTATGTGGTACGATGTACTGGGACTGATAGAAGAAGCTCTCCCTGATGAGTATTGAAGTTTTTTATCTCGGACATGAACTTGAAACGCTCGGACAGGTAACGTGATATCTTTAAATGAAGCAAATTAAAAAGAAGAAGAAGAATATGATATTCACCTAGCTGCTTTAATTTCAAAACTGACAGTTGTATAAAAAATGGAGTAACGTGATCCTGACGATGAAGATTGAAAATAAATTTGATGCAGTAGTTTTGAGCAAGCTGGAGATTGTCCGAGAGATTAACAGTCATGTCATTGGTCATAGTAGTTAAAATGTGGAAAAACAAGAGTTTTAACCAGCATCACTTTTACACAAAGGTAAGCAGGAAGCATACCGCTTCAGGATAGAAATGCCGGCAAATACTTTGTTGCAAGTCATTGTAACTTGATCACTCCAAGTTAAAGTTTTGTTGATAATAAGTCCAAGATTTTTAACTTTATCTCAGTATTCAAGTGTTGGGTTAGTAAATTTAAACTTAAGAAAGGTATTGATATCAATATTGGTAAACTGCCTCGAATGGGCAATGATAATAGTTTGTGTCTTTTCCACATTAAGTCTGAGTCCATGGCGTTTAGCCCAGGAAGAAAAGGCTTCAATTTCATGATTCATAAGAAAAGAGATAAGTCAACTTCAGTAATAAGAAAAGGCATATATATTTGTAGATCATTGGCGTATAAGTGATATTTGTAGTGTTTTATTACATTAGTTATGTCATCAATATATAGAGAAAACAGTAAAGGACTTAAAACCAATCCCTGAGGGAACCCTCGTGATATAAATTCCTAATTAGAAAATTTATCTCACGAGGGGTCCCTTACGGATCGGTTTTGGGTTGTTAATGTATGCTGCTGGTTTTTCTTTGTATTGTGTTTGTGCTTTGTTGGGTGTAAGTTATTTACATTTGTTTATAAATTTTCAAGTGTAACCATTATTTTTTTAGATTAAGTAATATGTTTTTAAATTCATCATTTAGGTCTGTTTGATACAAACAGTTTTAATTCAGACAAAGAGAGAGTAGGCTACTCCTTATTTCACATATTGACTGTGGTTGGACTTAAAATTGAAGTATCTGCCCGTTTGTGACTTTTTTCCTATAACGCATTAGAACTGTCCAATCATGAACAATACAATGACAACAAATAACTTCCAAACAACAGGTAACTAAGGTAAAATATGTAGAAGAGAAATAATGAATTGTTATATGTATGTTAGAAACTAAATTCTTTTACACTGATCAACTTGAAGTAATTGTGACTTGTACCGGGTTGTTTGACCGGTACATTTTTGGTTACTCTTCGTTTTGGTTTGCCAGGCTGTCTGAGATCGATCTTGCGCTGTCGTTTTGTTACATTCGTGGCCGTTGGCTCAGGCCTTGGTTTGTTCCGTGGTTCTGGCTTTCGGTTCGCCTGGGTTTGGTGGTTAGTTTCGCCTCCTACCTGTTAACCTCATGAGCGGCTAGAAAGACAATTAATGTAAGTTGTTCAATTTTGTTTAATTTCAAATACCTAATTACTCTTTTGGTGAAAACTTAATCCTAATGTCCTGTTTTTTTTGTTACTTGATTTATATTTTCTAGTCTGTTTACTTTTTCTAGCAGGGTCTTTTGTATGAGACCAAGTAACTAAGTTGTATTTTGTAACACTTTATTAAGTGAAACAGTGTTATGTTAATTCTTTTTTTAATTATGTCTCGTTTGCCTAACATTATGTTAGAACCTTTTGCTTTCACTTCTGTATTTGGCAGATACATGCACTTTTATATTTATTAGATTGTGATTTTGTGTTATCATTGTTTCTTTTTGGCTGTGATTATTTCTGTGCTTATGCTGTGGTACTGTGTTCAGTCCAGGGTCCTTGAGTTGGATGTTTGACCCTCAGCATGCCGCCCGGCTGATCTTCTGCCATCTCTACTGTGCTAGCCTGGTCTGGGGACCGTGTTATAGAGCCAATTTGCGCCTGCGCTAACCTCCCTTCAGCTCAGGTCAGTGCGTTTCATTTTATTCCCGGCAGGTGCACTTGGGGATGAAAATTTTTTAAATACAGGCCTAGGCCAAAGAAGAAAAACTGCCAAGCAAGAATACATAAACTTTAAATTTCACAGAGTCATTAAATAGTTTTTTAAATTTTTTTTGCCATATATTTTTCTAAAAACAAAAAATGTACTATTTTCTGAAAAAAATGTATTATTGTTAATATTTTTGTTAAATTTGTTTAGATTTTATGGTGGTTAATGTTTTTAGAGATTTATTTATTTGTTAGAAATGATTTAGATATAGGCCACGATTTAAGTAGCTTTTTTTAGGCCTAGTTATTAAGTTTGTTTGTGTATCTATTTTTTGGTGTAGCGTTTATTGGTAGCGTGCTATCTTTTATTTTTATTTTCTTAATTTTAACTTTTCACCAAAAAGTTAATATTTATTAACATTTTTACTTTTTTAAATTCAGAGCTGTCCAGGGATTCCGACTGACTCCCTGGCCTCAGTCGAATCATGGGATGTGGGCTAAATTGCAGGTTATTAGGTTTTGTTAAAATTTCTTAATTTGTCAAGGTAAATTTCTCTTAAATTTTTTCTCTAGTAATTCTGAAGATAGGCACATCTGTTGTTGTATTTTTTGCTTTCGCAAATTTGTGTAATTAATTGTTTATTTTGTATTTATTTTATTTTGAGTGTAATTTTTGGATATTGTGGCCTTCTGCCAAAGTTTGTTTAATTCTTTTGTAATAAATAATTTTCTTTCGCTCAGATGCCGAGTTATGATTTAACCCTCCGACTGCCGCCCGTGATCCCTGTGCTTGTCTGGTTTTAAGCCATTCCCCGACTTCCAGTTTGGTGGGGGGGATGTTTCTCAATTGTGGTTCCTCAGGGTCCATCCCATCGATCACAAGAATTTCACTTCGTAGAAGATGGAATTAAGCAGACGAGTGAGAGTCTGGGCACCCACAGCAAGACCCATAGGAACCCTAGTGAACTGATAGTGATTCCAGGGAACACAGCTAGTCATAGGCTATGATTCCTTCTTCAATGGAATCTGATGGTAGGCCTGGTTCAAGGCAAAAACTCTGAAAAATTTAGCCTTACCGAACAAATCGAACCCAGAATGCAAATCAGGCAGAGGTACCGAGTCAATAAGTCAGGTTAAGTGGAAGAAGGGACTTTCTAGTCCCAACTTCGCCTGGTTAAATAAAGACGTTTTTCATTTCATTTCATTTCATTTCAATAGCGACCTTAGTGTTGAGCCTCCGATAATCCATCACAAGCCTAGACTTACCATTAGTCTTAGGCACAAGAAAAGCTGGACTGGCATAAGTGGAACGAGACGATTCAATAACCCCTCTTGCTAAGAAGATCTTTGATCATAGGCCTCATAACCCCCATCTTTGGGGGAGAAAGTTTGTAAGGATGACTTCTAACTGGCTGAGAATCGGTCAGGTGGATATCACACTCCAGAAGAGAAGTGAGCCCAAGCTCAGGCGTAAGCACATCAGGAAACTGCAAACACAGCCTCCTAATGGCCTCCGCCTGCTCAGGGGGAGATGACAAACCTGATCCACCTTGGGCTGGTTGGGCTCACAACCCACCTCTCTGACTGCAGGAGGGCAGTCAGATTCACCTACTAGAGGCACCAAAACTAGCTGATTGAACTTAAAAAAAACATCTGGTGCTTTTGAAAGTCAAGCACCATGCCACTCTTAGAAATTAAGTCTACCTCTGAGATACAAGAAACCGCCAGGTCCTTGGCAACAAGAAAACCCCACCTCCAGGAAAATCCTTCAATCTTGAAATGTAAAAATGCCTTTAGAAGAATGGATAATGGAGATTGAGATGCCGTCCAGCAAGTAATAGAAGAATGCTCGGTGTGCCTGACAAGTCCTAAGGTGTCAAGGGACTCAAAAAGAGAAAGGTTGATGATAATGCATGCCGATTCTGCATGCCGAACCAGAATCAAGAAGGGCTCGACACACCGTACCACCGAAAGAAATGAAAACGCCAGGACACACCGAGGTGACCGCTTTTAAGTCCAAGGGAAGCCATACCAGCAAGGCCCAAAAAAATCCCGAGCACTCCCGCTACTGACACACGTCATAGGCAAATGGTTACAGTCACTCGCAACAACGCGGGGAGCTACTGTGGAGGCGACCCCCGCGCCGAGCGTTTCCTGCACCACGACTTTGAGCACGTGGGTAATCACGAATGTGACCAGGTTGGCCACAGGCAAACAGGAGGCCGAGAACCACGACCCTCCACTGGCCGACTCGTACCTACAGACATAGCCGGTTAACGGGTGAGGAGAGCACGATGACTCTCATAATCCCTCCCTTGCTGGTCTGCGCGAAACAGTGCACAGCTGATGCAGCTCCCGGAAAGACGAAGGAACACCAGAAAAAACTAATCTGCACTGTTCGTCAGGAGAGATGCAATCCAGGATGACACGAACGGTATCAGTCCCGGAACGTGTGAGGCACAACGCTCTACGAGCTTCCTTGATAGGCTGCCAAAGACTTCCCCCTACGCTGCAAACGATAAAATTTGTCCATGACCAGCCTCTCCCTGAGTCGAATGAGAAGAAAAGAAGAAAGTAACTCAATGGAACAAGTCCAGCGAGGCATCACTGGCAAAGACAGAACTTAGCAAATCCACAACGGGATCTCTGCAATATGGGATAATCAGATGAAGCAAGTCTCCAGCCTGCATGCTGGGCATCTCACTAAGTCTTAGAAAGACATCTAGAAACTTCAGGAGTTTCTCAGGGTCCATCCCGTCCACCACTCTGGATCATGGGCGTAAGTGGATTAGACAGCTTGTGGTAGGTCAGCTGCAGAAGAGAAGAAGAAAAAACAGGAGGCAAAGCAGAAGGAACGGTAGCTGGAGCAGAACCGCAAGCAACCTGAACAGAAACACCTGCATGCTCAGAAGGAGCCTCAGGCACTGAAAACGCTGTTGTCTCAGCCTGCGGCCTAGACACCTTAGGTGACGACAATAAGGTAGGCCGCTGACCCAAAGTAGTGGGGGTCGTGGAACCAGAGAATGCCTGAAAAATCTCCTCAAGCATTGACACACTGTCTAGAATCCATGCCTTTTCTGATGGTCCCAACCCATGGTTGACTATATGTAAACGGGCAAGCAGGTGCCCCAAACAGCCAGCCCGGTCACGACTTACTGGAGGTTCCAACTGAAGGTCTTCCAAAACCCCTTACCAATCTTCCACCTTACGTTTACACACCAGTAACTCATCCCCAACCTCCAGTAGATCAGACCACTCCACCGCTGTACCCGCGGACAACTGTTCCCGCAACAACCTCTGGAGACTCACATCATAGCCTTCTAGAGTCACACCACATACCCTCAATTAAAAAATTAATTCTTCCTTCACTAGGAGCGCAACATTCTGCAGATAGGCCATCAGGAACAGGAAAAAGTTTCAACAGTACAAAAAACGACAACTCCAGGGTCCTCAACGAAGAAAACCCTCAATCTACCGAGCCACTGCCGACCATACAGATCCACCCGTGAATCCTACCAAGAAAAGTATTGAAGCAGTTCCTTAAGTTATTTTTTTATTTTTATTTTTTTTAGAAAAGTTTAATTTTATTTATTTGCATACTTTTTTTGCAAAAAAAAGAATTCAACAAATTATGGCAGAAGGCCACAATATCCAAAAATTACACTCAAAATAAAATAAATACAAAATAAACAATTAATTACACAAATTTGCGAAAGCAACAAATATAACAACAGATGTGCTTATCTTCAGAATTACTAGAAAGACAAAATTTAAGAGAAATTTACCTTGAAAAATTAAGCAATTTGAACAAAACCTAATAACTGGCAATTTAGCCCACATCCCATGATTATTCCACTGAGGCCAGGGAGTCAGCCAGAATCCCTGGGCAGTTCTGAATTGAAAAAAGTAAAAAGTTAATAAATAATCACCTTTTGGTAAAAAGTTAAAATTAAGAAAATTAAAGATAGCACGGTACCAATAAACGCTACACCAAAAAATAGATAAACAAACAACCTTAATAACTAGGCCTAAAAAATCAACTTAAATCGTGGCACATATCAAAATATTTCTAAAAATAAATAAATCTCTAAAAACATTAACCACCATAAAATCCAAACGAATTTAACAAGAAGCAATATTAACAATAATAAATTTTTTTCAGAAAATAATACATGTTTTTTTAGAGAAATATATGGCAAAACAATTTTTAATGACTGTGTGAAATTTAAAGTTTTTTTTTCTTCCTTGGCCTAGGCCTGTATTTAAAAAATTTTCATTCCCCAGCTCAGCCGCCGGGAATAAAATGGAACGCACTGACCTAAAGACAGAAGGATCCCATAAGTTGAAGGGAGGGTAGCGGAGGTGCGAATTGGCTCTATAACATAGTCCCCAGGCCGGGCTTCAGGCTGAGGGTCAAGCTATTCATTTATGTCAAGAGGGGAGAGTCAGATTGGGAAGGAGCTGCGGCTATTATAGGCCACCAGGGCCGCTTCAGCTTTGGTTAGGGTGGTGAGGAGGTGATGGCACGTAACAAGCAGACAGCTTGGGCTGGCAAATAAAGGCTCTAAGCAAATGAGGAACCTGCAACAAAGAGAAACACAGCAATACAAGATGAAGCAGTGGTTACTTTGACGGAGTGGTTTTAGTGAGTGCTTAACTAATTACCAAGGAGCAGGTACAGGAGGAGAGGGTGAGCCTACCTCAGGTTGTGCGTGGGAGTTGATTTAAACTGATTGTTAAAAAATTGGTAGAGGTGGAAAAAAGGATTGATAGTGAATAATTCGGTGAAGTACTCTGTCAAAATCCAGGGCTTTAGTGAGGTAATTTATTGTTAAGATGGTTCAGTTGTATTTGTAACAAATAACTCATGTAAGTTGAATTTGTGAAGGAGGGTGAACAGCTTGTAACTATTCTTGGAGTTCTGGTGGTAGGCTAGGTGCATAGTGCATTGCTTGGTTTTGTTTAGGTAGTAAGGGATGGTGGTTAGAGCTGGATGATCCTATGCTAGGGCAGGGTGGATGACAGTGGTTTAGAGGTAGGTGAGGGTCCCGACAGGGCACTCCTGGTGCCTGTTGAGGAAATAGAGGGCTTTGAAGAAAGCAGTGGCGATTTTCTTGGTGCTAGTCCCCCAGTTACAAATTGAGGGATGAATGACAGTTCGGAGTTAATGGTGATTCCCAGGTACTTGTATGTTTTGGCCAATGTCAGACTGTTTGTTTGGAGGGTGATCGGTAACTGCATTGTGGGTGAACTTCCTTCTTAGTAATTGAAGAAACAGAGCTGGGTTTTAGATGTCTTATTCTGGATGCACCATTAACAGTAGGTAACATAATCAGTTAGCATTTTCGAAAGTCATCTACAAATCGTGGCTGGGTGTTAGGAGGTGCATCAGTAGGCAGTGTTGTCAGCGAACTATTTTAGGCCATTAGTAGTGTCCAGGGGGTTTTGAGGGTGGGATTAGGGAGGTCTCACCCATGTAAGATGTAGAACACTGGGCTGATCCCTTGGGACATCTGCCGACAGTTAAAAGGATTAAGAAATGGCGTCCTCTACTCTGACCATGGCTGATCTACCATCAAGGAAGTTGGATATCTATTTGATGATGGAAGAAGGCAGTTGGAGAGAGAGCTGTTTGGCTCTGAGCCCATTATGCCAAATTGTGTCGAATGCTTTGTGGACATCCATGAGGGATCTAAGGATTGAGTCATACATGTTGGTGCCAGGGCAGAAGCTAGCCTGTGACTGTGGAAGGAGGCCATGCGTGTATTATCCTCTCAAATAGTGTCGAGAGAGACGAGGTGGGACTGATTGAGCTAAAGCTGTTGTGTGTTTCTGAGGTTCTTCTTGGGTTTTTGTAGTACTATGACGTTGGTTAGTGTCCAGGATTCGGGATGGTAGCTATAAGGAGTATGGAGGTGAAAGTGAAAGTGCCCTGATCATTGAAACTGGGGCTTTCTTCATCAGAAATTTGCAGATGCCATCAGGACCAAGGACTGTGGACTGTCAGGACTCATGATGGTTGGTGGCTACGTCGGGAAAAATGATGGGGGAGTCAGTGCACGTTCAGGGAGGCCTGCAGCGAATACAAATAAAAAAAAAAAAATAATAAATAAAAAAATGAAAAAGGCTTCACAACAATACCTACTATAGATTTTAACAAATTGCTATAAATGTCACAAAACTTCCAAAATATCAGATTTGGAAAGCCTTTTGGCTGCATTTAAGATATCTGTTTAACCAGTGTGAACAAGATGAAGTTAATTGTAATTTCTTTGCAACACAGTACTTGTGCAATGTAATCAATTAAGAAGTGCACAAGTCTTCGTTGGTTACAAGTCTTCCTTAAAAACTTATCAAAACGAACCTTCTTCAAGAATAGTGTAAATTCCATTAGTCTTTGTTTCCTTCAATGAACAATGGATAAAAATAGATAATCTTGAGGGATTTTTGCTTTATTTGCTTTTTAGTGGCAGTAGAGTTTTCATATTAATTTCCTGTGCAGCCCTGAGTTTTCATAATAATTTTGTCGTCTCTTCAACAGATTTGAACTGTATAAAAACTTATCAATTATTATATTTCTGTTCTTTAAATTAAGATCAATAAACCCATATTCTATAACTGTATTATTTCCGCACTTAACCTACTTAAAAATAAATACTTGGTTTTTTATTGCCTTAAAATAATGGATGTTGTTGCAAAAAAGTTTTGAAAACATGGTTAAAATAATTAAAATGGGTTTAAAAACATGGTTAAAAGAAAGCTAATCTACTTTTGAACGTTGCCTTTTTATCTCCCCATAAAATATTGATCTGTGAAGAGAACTTAAACAGACAGTGTGAGGGGGAGAACCAATACAGTAAAAGGTGAATATTATTGACAAAAACTTCCAGTTAGGGACAGAATTGACTCAGGCTCCAAGATAATTGTCCATTGATGACAAGAGAGACTATCTGATAAATGATGCTTTGGAGAAGAAGGTAAAATAAGAAACTGCTATGGGTATGAAGGAGGATGTAACATTTGAAACTGCTGTGGATGTGTATGGGTATGAAGGAGTTTGTAACATTTGAAACTGCTGTGGATGTGTATGGGTATGAAGGAGTTTGTAACATTTGAAACTGCTATGGATATGTATGCAGAAGGAGGTAACATTGGAAAGTGCTATGGATTTGTATGCAGAAGGAGGTAACATTGGGAACTGCTGTGGATATGTATGGGTATGAAGGAGTTTGTAACATTTGAAACTGCTGTGGATGTGTATGGGTATGAAGGAGTTTGTAACATTTGAAACTGCTGTGGATGTGTATGGGTATGAAGGAGTTTGTAACATTTGAAACTGCTGTGGATGTGTATGGGTATGAAGGAGTTTGTAACATTTGAAACTGCTATGGATATGTATGCAGAAGGAGGTAACATTGGAAAGTGCTATGGATTTGTATGCAGAAGGAGGTAACATTGGGAACTGCTGTGGATGTGTATGCAGAAGGAGGTAACATTGGAAAGTGCTATGGATTTGTATGCAGAAGGAGGTAACATTGGGAACTGCTGTGGATGTGTATGGGTATGAAGGAGTTTGTAACATTTGAAACTGCTGTGGATGTGTATGGGTATGAAGGAGTTTGTAACATTTGAAACTGCTGTGGATGTGTATGGGTATGAAGGAGTTTATAACATTTGAAACTGCTATGGATATGTATGCAGAAGGAGGTAACATTGGAAAGTGCTATGGATTTGTATGCAGAAGGAGGTAACATTGGGAACTGCTGTGGATGTGTATGCAGAAGGAGGTAACATTGGAAAGTGCTATGGATATGTATGCAGAAGGAGGTAACATTGGAAAGTGCTATGGATTTGTATTTATGTGTATGCAGAAGGAGGCAACATTTGATACTGCTATGTATCTGTATGCAGAAAGAATCATAACTAATTTCAAGCTATAGTCAGAGAGCTGGACAACAGATTTAGTTTCCATTTTTTTATAATATACTAGCATGATTTGCGGGATAAAATAGATAACATTATAAGATAAACAGTTTCAAAAATTGAGTTAACAAATACATTGTCTAAGGTCCCTGTTACACTAGGCAAGATGTTGCTCGAACACAAGTCACTTTTCGCTCTGCAGCCATTGTCCTGCTCCTTTTTCGAAGTAGCAACTAGCGGCGCAACCTTTCCACCTGTTGGTCTTTACTTACTTACATTTTTACATAGAGACGCCGACACAACGTTGTGCTTATTTTAAGGCGAATATGAATGAGTGTAGTCTGATTACTAACTGATTTCGACTGTTCCTCAGAAAGGGCCATTTATTAATTCAATAGCCAGGGCAACTAAAGCTGCGTTTTCCTCCAACTTCAGTTAATCACGCTGTGTGCTGCGTGATTAACTAAAATCCGCAACGTAGTTAGAAACAGCGTGGTTAAAAAATAAGGCAAAGCTAAAGTGCTTTCCTAGAAATCCGCCGTTGCGTCGCGTGATTAACGGATTCGCAGTTCGTGTAGTAGTTGTATGCTATGGATCAGACAGAAGTGTCTTGCTTTTATGTTGTTGGTTGAAGAAGAAGAGATGGACGAAGATGTCGACATTGCCATAGGTCTGTCCGAGAGTCGAAATTCATGTAGCGAATTGAAACGAGAAGTCACGAGGTTTTTTTCAGTATTCTCATTAATAGGCATAAATAAGAATACTTTAGACTGACTAAAGATCAGTTTCCCTATCTTGTTGACCTGGCGAGCGGAGATATAACTTTGAAGCCTTACTTTACTTACTAGTTTTGTTAATTTTTTGCCTAATACCACTTCATATTTTATCTTTCTTCAAGTTATTTTTAAATTCAGGATGACTCAATTTCAAAAGGACTTCGAATCCGGACACACAATCAATCAATAAACTGTCGTCATCGACAGAAAACTTATTATATACTATAATATCAGTTGTAGATTTTTCTATAATTACAACAGAGGTTAATTGCGTAGCGTGGCTAGTAACTGACTCCTCTCGAGGCAGTGCTCCCAACTACGCTGCGCGCTGCGTGCTGCGCGGTTAACAATTAGCCGCGCTCAGCTTTGCTAGGAGAACAGTCTCATTTGTCTACATGGAATCGGTGGTTTTGCCAACCGCGAAGCACGCAGCGCAACAAGCCGAATCACGTCGCTAGGAAAACGCAGCTAGGGACCTACAGCTTTACGTGAAATCCGAACCACGTAGTGTTGGTCTGATTTTCAGCTAATTGACAAACCTGATACTCAATTCTCTCCCGTACACAACATCCAGATACTGATTACCACCCAACATAGACACCCTATACTTCTCTAGTAGTGTCCACGTCAATGACAGCCATTTAGCGGACGCCGTGTCGGTATTAAGAGGACCTAGTATAAACCTATCGCCACAACACGTTGTCCCTTAGTAGCTGGGTTACAACACTGCGCCACCAGTGCCGACTTGTATTTATGATGATTCATTTTATGGTAGAGGTGATATCCAGCGATATGCTGTATATTTTCCATTAAAAAACAGAAAACATCTGGTATGTAGGTGTCACATTTATTGAATATTTGCAACAAGGCTGAGCAATTCAAATTCACATATTTTGTGCACAATAGCCATGCATAAGTTACAATGGCAGTAACACTCCCAGCAATGAGTGTTTCGGCAACTTGTTGAACAGTGTAATAGGGCTCTAAACAATTACAAAATTGTGATGTACCGTTACTTAGGAAAACAAATTATTCTGTATTAGAAATTTTGAAAGAGCTGAAATATTTTACTATTTAGGTAACATTGTGCTGAATATTCGGTTTCCACAAAAATTTATTTTGAATTTTTGTCATGGATTAAAAAACTTAGAGATTTTCAAGTTCCTCAAGAAACATATCTGTATTTCCAGGAGTTTTTAGTAATTTTCAAATCTAGATTGTTAACAAGGTGGTGGTGATACCACACACGCGTTGTACAGTCACTGCCTCAGCTGTGCCCTCTTCCATTGCAAACTCAAGGCCAAGGCCTTCTTGTTAATTACTAATAGAATAAAATAATAATAGCATTTGAAAGGCCTAAATATTAAAATAGCACTAAACACTGATAAATTATATATGCACTGCATCCTATAACATTACTGTTACATCGAAGTAAAAAAAACTTGTAATAGTTCTACAACTAAATAATTGTAATAAAAATAAACTGGTGATTAAACTATACCAAGCACTGTTAAATCGATTAAGAACTGAACACAAACACACCTCAAAGTCAACTAACTCACCTTATTTCTTACTGGAGAAACATTTCTTATCTGCAAATATCGTCGAAACGCTTGGGCTGAATATTCAGTACACTTTCCCTTGAGTAGAGTATACCTTACGCGTCCGACACAGCCTCAATATAAACGAATTATGAGTTTAATTCATCAATTCTTCATTATTTTTCTGCATGTTTATTAGTGCCATAGTATTATTTTACTAATACTTAAATAACACAGTTAATGTTTGCTCAAAGAAATTTTGTCTACCGTTTGTCATTCCCGAGTTTGCAGGGGTTTAGAAAAATATTAATTTCTCATTAACTTTTTTGAATTATTAAACAAGTCTTATACTAAACTAATCACAATGAATCAAACTGTCATCCATCCACAGACATAATTTTATTATTATTATTCTCGCTACAGTGACAGGTTAAAGACGACTCACACGCAATTTCACTCATAAAAACGTGTTCTTAATCACATATCACTATAAAAAGTAAAGTGCACTAAAATACACGTACAATGGTACTAACCCACCCACCCATACACATACAATGGTACTAAGAATTACTTAGAAGAATTACTTCAAGCAAAATCTCCAGCATAATTTGTTCTTGAAGAATATAAAATGGTGGATACTACACAATTAGTTTGAAAATTATTGCTTAGTTATTTTAAGTTTGGCAGCACATTAAAACTCGAGTTTTGTCATTTCAGACAAGCGGCGCGTGGCCGTTCCGCCAGTACCAAAGTTAATGGTTGTTCTCTACAAAATGGCAACGGAACTGTAAAGCCACTAGGTCAGCTAACAATATTTCTGTTTATGTAAGCCTATCATTTCATAAGCTTATAAAAGACAAATTTGAAATATTGATCAAAAACAATTTTTTAAATAAAGGGATATCCACTAACAACTTCAATGTTCAAGAATAAAAATTAGCTCCATATAATTTATATTTTGTAAGTATAAATTAGATTTTATCCGCTCAAATTTAGAAGTAGATCTGGATATTAGTATTTACGAGTTATTGAAGGGTTTCCACAAGTGTTTTTGAGGGTATGGGGAACTACAAACGGCTTCTTACTCCCTTTAACTGTATATTTCTACCAGGTTTCGTTTTTCCAGACCTAAATCATATCTGCTGATTACGTAATATTATATGATATTAAATCTATAATGTCTTAAGCTTTCTTATTAATCAGTTACATTGACCCTCTTCTTACATTATTTTCAAAACAATATCCTCACTAAAATCAACAACTATCTGGGACAACACAGATTTATCCCTGGCAGGTCAACCAGTGCCCTCACGTTAATTATGTATTTGTGTGTGTGTGTGTGTGTGTGTGTGTGTGTGTGTGTGTGTGTGTGTGTGTGTGTGTGTGTGTGTGTGTGTGTGTGTGTGTGTGTGTGTGTGTGTGTGTGTGTGTGTGCGCGCGTGCGTGCGTGCGTGCGTGCGTGCGAGCGTGCGCGTGCGTGCGTGCGTGGGCGTGTGCGTGCGTGTGTATCACGGTCTCGTACCGTGTTCAGTTCAAGACACGCCTTCGATAAATTGACGACGATTCCAGCAGTACAGTGGTGTATGTAAATCATGGTCTTGTGCCATCTACAGTGCAAGACACGCCTTCGATAAATTGACGACGATTCCCGCAGTACACTGGTGAATGTAAATCACGGTCTTGTGCCGTCTACAGTGCAAGACAAGTCTTCGATAACTTGACGACGATTCCCGCAGTACCCTGGTGTATGTAAATCACGGTTTTGTGCCATCTACAGTGCAAGACAAGTCTTCGATAACTTGACGACGATTCCCGCAGTACACTGGTGAATGTAAATCACGGTCTTGTGCCGTCTACAGTGCAAGACAAGTCTTCGATAACTTGACGACGATTCCCGCAGTACTCTGGTGTATGTAAATCACGGTCTTGTGCCGTCTACAGTGCAAGACAAGTCTTCGATAACTTGACGACGATTCCCGCAGTACACTGGTGAATGTAAATCACGGTCTTGTGCCGTCTACAGTGCAAGACAAGTCTTCGATAACTTGACGACGATTCCCGCAGTACTCTGGTGTATGTAAATCATGGTCTTGTGCCATCTACAGTGCAAGACAAGTCTTCGATAACTTGACGACGATTCCCGCAGTACTCTGGTGTATGTAAATCACGGTCTTGTGCCGTCTACAGTGCAAGACAAGTCTTCTATAACTTGACGACGATTCCCGCAGTACTCTGGTGTATGTAAATCATGGTCTTGTGCCGTCTACAGTACAAGACAAGTCTTCGATAACTTGACGACGATTCCCGCAGTACTCTGGTTTATGTAAATCACGGTCTTGTGCCGTCTACAGTGCAAGACAAGTCTTCGATAAATTGACGACGATTCCAGCAGTACCCTGGTGTATGTAAATTGACGATGATTCCAGCAGTACCCTGGTGTATGTAAATCACAGTCTTGTGCCATCTACAGTGCAAGACAAGTCTTCGATAAATTGACGACGATTTCCGCAGTACCCTGGTGTATGTAAATCATGGTCTTGTGCCATCTACAGTGCAAGACACGCCTTCGATAAATTGACGACGATTCCCGCAGTACACTGGTGAATGTAAATCACGGTCTTGTGCCGTCTACAGTGCAAGACAAGTCTTCGATAACTTGACGACGATTCCCGCAGTACTCTGGTGTATGTAAATCATGGTCTTGTGCCATACAGTGCAAGACAAGTCTTCGATAACTTGACGACGATTCCCGCAGTACTCTGGTGTATGTAAATCACGGTCTTGTGCCGTCTACAGTGCAAGACAAGTCTTCTATAACTTGACGACGATTCCCGCAGTACTCTGGTGTATGTAAATCATGGTCTTGTGCCGTCTACAGTACAAGACAAGTCTTCGATAACTTGACGACGATTCCCGCAGTACTCTGGTTTATGTAAATCACGGTCTTGTGCCGTCTACAGACAAGTCTTCGATAAATTGACGACGATTCCAGCAGTACCCTGGTGTATGTAAATTGACGATGATTCCAGCAGTACCCTGGTGTATGTAAATCACGGTCTTGTGCCATCTACAGTGCAAGACAAGTCTTCGATAAATTGACGACGATTCCAGCAGTACCCTAGTGTATGTAAATCACGGTCTTGTGCCGTCTACAGTGCAAGACACGCCTTCGAGATATTGATGACGATTCCCGCAGTACTCTGGTGTATGTAAATCTCGATCTTGTGCCGTATACAGTGCAAGACACGCCTTCGAGATATTGATGATGATTCCCGCAGCACTCGGGTGTATGTAAATCACGGTCTTATGCCATCTACAGTGCAAGACAAGTCTTCGATAAATTGACGACGATTCCAGCAGTACCCTGGTGTATGTAAATCACGGTCTTGTGCCGTCTACAGTGCAAGACAAGTCTTCGATAAATTGACGACGATTTCCGCAGTACCCTGGTGTATGTAAATCACGGTCTTGTGCCATCTACAGTGCAAGACAAGTCTTCGATAAATTGACAACGATTTCCGCAGTACCCTGGTGTATGTAAATCACGGTCTTGTGCCATCTACAGTGCAAGACAAGTCTTCGATAAATTGACGACGATTCCAGCAGTACCCTGGTGTATGTAAATCACGGTCTTGTGCCGTCTACAGTGCAAGACACGCCTTCGAGATATTGATGACGATTCCCGCAGTACTCTGGTGTATGTAAATCTCGATCTTGTGCCGTATACAGTGCAAGACACGCCTTCGAGATATTGATGATGATTCCCGCAGCACTCGGGTGTATGTAAATCACGGTCTTATGCCCTCTACCAAGGCCCCCTAGATTTCCAGGCCGCGCTGCTCATGTTGTGACGTCACAGCTTGGGGCGGATCGGAGCGCTCTATACCCGTACAACTTGCATTGGACGCTCGTTCACACGCCTATAGTAATTAAAATTTAAGCAAAATTACCAGTGATAGATTAAAGGAAGTTTTAACAAGTTTACTGTGAGCATGTTTGACGTAAATAAATGATAAATTGATATTGTATAAATATTTATTTGGGATAAAATAAACTCAAGTTAAATGATTCACTTATGCTTTATAATTAAATATGTCTAGAAAACTTCTGACTATTAACTGAAGTAAAATCAATTTACTGATTTAACTTATCAACCTTTCTTTTCTTACATTTACCTCTCTATTTCCCGACAAGTTTCTCTTTTGATACCTTATTGCATCTTAATTCAATGGAATAATATTACAAAAGATTGTTATACATTTTTTTACATAAATTAAAGAGCTAGTAGAGCATTTTTGGCAAGAAAAAATATAAGAATCGCGAAGATAATCTAACATTAAATTAAATGATGTAAGTAATCACAAGTTAGATCTCTACAAGGAAATAATCCCACAACATCTTTATCATGTGACAGAAGTGAGGAGACCATAAATGCTTGAATGGTCGTGGCTAGACCTACAGATTCATTATTTACATTATGAGCAATTCCCTCCAACTTGCCCCCTTTATAACTCATATCTGGTTTTACATAAATTTCTCCCATAAGTAAATTACAGATATTTTCATTTTCGTTCAAACAAGATAACTTCTTTTTTAAATATCTCACATGAGTCGAATCTAAACCAGAGCTATCAGTGCTTAGGTTCGTGGTAAATGATTGTAAATAGCGAGAATGAGGCGTAGTAAAAACCTTAGCTTCCCTTATATGTTTGTATGCTGTAGGAAAACAAAAATATAGAGTGGCAAACCATACAAGGGAATCTAGTGTGGCCTTGCCTCTACACGCCTTCGAGATATTGATGAACATAAAAGTCCTTAAAAACATTTAGAAAATCGGAGTCAGCGGCCGAGCGGTCTGAGGCGTCAGGACTATGTACCTAAGTTAGAGTGCAGGTTCGGATCTCTTAGTTTTTATCATCTGTTACTGCATTCGTTCTTCCTTTTCTCTGTCTGATAAGTTCTCCGCTCAGATCAATATGGGAATTGCTGGCGAGGTGGCTCAGTGGCTACGGCTACGGACTGGGGAGGCCAAGTTTCAAGGTTTGAATCCCAAACTGAGCTAACAGTTGGTGCTTTACTTGTTGAATAAAGTTCCCGCACAGGCCTGTAGGCCCAAGTGAACTGGCAAGTGAAATTTTAGTTTTTTCTTCATAATTCATCTAAAACAATACAAGTTAATAAAATTGATGAATATATTACTGTACTTATATTCTTATTTTAATTATTATATTATCATGTGAATAATGGATAAAAATAAAAAATAAAATACAAATGGTCATGAACATGGTTTTCACATTATTTTTAGTATAACCAACGAACACTAGTGGCAAAAAGTCAATTAATATCCATGTAAGGCGTCGAGATTACAAATTAGAGTTAAATTATTAATGAAACAACTCAGATAAAATGTGCTTGGGATTACTAAAATGAATAAAGTCCCAAACAAAAGTTTGTCTTAAACAAACTTAAACTTCTAAAACAGTGGATAATGAGTTTACTTTTTGCAGATATTTACATATCAAACATTGAACTTCATTAAGTTACAATGTTTAAATTACTAAAACAACTTTTGAAGCAGTTAATAAGTATTGATAAATATTGCCATTACTGTTAGATTAATTAAATTTCTAAATATTACCAATACAAATATTATGTATATAGGTAACTTAATGTTAAATCCGCAACAACAAAAAAGTTGATAAATCCAGTTTACACAAATTCAACATAACAAATAATCACTTAGAATTGAAACTCAATATTGACAGAACACAATATTTAAACTCTCTTAGAACCTTTTCCGTTAATTCACAACCACTACTTTTTCCGTTACTTAACTACCACTACTTTTTTATCACAAATACGTTTAGGTTAGATGGCTACTAAAAAACTGGTAAATCCAATGATTGACTTGCCGCCGAATGCGCTATCCGTGTGTAAGTTCTTGGAAAGCGATAAGATAAGGCCAGCAATATCGGATTCCTAGCGAATGGGCGTAAAAATGATTAGGGAACAGTTTTTATAGTGATTAGAATATTTATTAAGCGGTAGTGAATTAAAAGAAACAAAAATGTAGTGGTAGTGAATTAACGGAAAAGATTCCTCTCTTATTAGGTAGACTCCATTTAATAGAAATATTCGGTACTACAGTAATTAGTTTTTTCAGGGGGGGGTTTCCTTCACGAACTAAAGAAGGCTATCGTCCTAATAGTTTTCATTAAATAGATACGGACTTGATAAATGACTACAGACCTATACATCTTCTGCCAATTATTTCAAAATAAATATTAAGGAATAAAACATAGATTACTATCCTATCAGCATAAAAATAAAACTTTTCGGGTCTTGTCAGTCGGCTTTACATAAGGTAAAAATACTGAATTGGCCATTATTTTCTGAAAATATTTTAAAAGCTCGAATGAAGGTAGAACAGTTATCGGAGTAATAGTGGGTTTTTGAAACAGTTCATTTTATTTTACTCACAATTACAACTAATTGCGGTAACATTTAACTTTAATTTGTAAGACTCGATTTGGTTGGTAAATGTCAAAAGCTGGTACACAAGTTCCGATGAAACAGATGAGATTATACGAGTCAAGTAACCTGAGTTTTGGGTGGTGTAGTGAACAAATGTGAATAGCTGCCACACAAATTCCGATAAGACAGATGACATTATACATGACAAGGAACTTGTGGATGGTGAATAAATGTCAGTAGATACTAAACAAAATCTGACAAGATAGATGAGTTTATACGTGCTAAGGAATTTGAGTTGTAAGTGGTGGAAAAATGTGAGTATCTGCCTCACAATTCCCGATGAGAAACATGAGAATATACGTGTCAAGGAACTTGAGTTGTGGGTGGTGGAGAAATGTATTTACCACAAAAGTCCCGATGATACAAAGGAGATTATACGTGTCAAGGAACTTGAGTTGTGGGTGGTGGGGAAATGTTTGTAGCGGCTACACAAGTTCTGATGAGACGGACGAGATTATAAGTTTTAAGGAACTTGGGTTGTGGGTGGTGGAAAAATGTGAGTGGTCGTCATACAAGTTCCGATTAGACAGATGAGATTATACGTTTTAAGGAACTTGGGTTGTGGATGGTGGAGAAATGTGAGTGGTCGTCATACAAGTTCGATGAGATGGATGAGGATTTAATCAAGTACGAACAACACAGAAAGTTGTTCTGAAAACAGAATCATGAAACTGTGGTGCATGATTCAATTCCCTGTCGTTGTACGGAAGAAGCTGAGCTCTTGGTTAAAGAAATTCTGCGACGACTTAAAGCTCCTACAACCAACAGGAGATACACCTGTCGTTCAACCAGCTTTGCCGCCTTTCACCCTACCGAATCCGAAGAATGGTCCCACATCCACCTTGTACATGCCTGTGCCTGGAACCAGTCATAATGCAGGTGCAGACCATTCAGGTACATCGTAAGGAGCCCCGGTTGGAAGCGACGTACCCGTCGATTTGCAACGCTACAAGTTGAAGACTAAAAAAACATTCAGGTCCAGGATTATTTGTGTGGGGAAATGTGAATAGCTGCCACACAAGTTCGATGAGATGGATGAGAGCTTTAAGAAATTTGGGTTGTGGGTGGCGGAGAAATGTGATTGGCCGTCACAAAAGTATCAATTTGACGGATGAGATTACTTGATTAAATACCACTGTACGTGTATGGGTGGGCAGATGGGTCATCACCACCGTACCTGTATGGGTTGGCGGGTGGGTCAATACCACTGTACGTGTATGGGTGGGCAGATGGGTCATCACCACCGTACGTGTATGGATGTGTGAGTGGGTCACAACCAGCGTACACATTTATTAACTTGTTATATTTGATGTAAAAAAGGGGTTTGGATTTATTAAAAGAAATAATTTAGCGTCATTTGACAACGCTAAATATAATCCATCAATCCTTTTAAGAACTGTATCTGCGATTCTATACAGGCAAGCTAATACTTCTGTAAAATAGCGCCGGGGACTCTGTAACTATGTGATCTACTGTTTGGACAACCCCCCGCAGTCACATGACTGATCTAGTGTCAATCCCCATTTAGATTTCCAGTTTGGAACTTCTGCCCACGTCAGTTTGGAAGCAATTCAACCGTGTCCATTCCCTAAAAACGAAGATACATTCCATCTACAGCTATTGATGGATCGTTAAGAAGGAACTTATCTTTTCCATCAAAAATATTCAATCTTTGGCTCGGCTATTACTGGGTGAGAAATGTGGTCCGCTCAACCGTAGAGCAGTATGTAGTTTTAAGAAACTTGGGTTTTGGGTGGTGGACAAATGTGAGTTGCCGTCACACAAGTTCGATGAGGTGGATGAGATTATACGAGTTATGGAGCTTGGATTGTAGCTGGTGGAGAAATGTGATTGGCCGTCACACAAGTTCGATGAGGTGGATGAGAATATACGTTTTAAGGAGCTTGGGTTGTGAATGGTGGAGAAATGTGAGTGGCCGTCATACAAGTTCGATGAGGTGGATGACATTATACGTTTTAAGGAGCTTGGGTTGTGGATGGTGGAGAAATGTGAGTGGCCGTCATACAAGTTCGATGAGGTGGATGACATTATACGTTTTAAGGAGCTTGGGTTGTGGATGGTGGAGAAATGTGAGTGGCCGTCATACAAGTTCGATGAGGTGGATGACATTATACGTTTTAAGGAGCTTGGGTTGTGGATGGTGGAGAAATGTGAGTGGCCGTCATACAAGTTCGATGAGGTGGATGACATTATACGTTTTAAGGAGCTTGGGTTGTGGATGGTGGAGAAATGTGAATGGCCGTCATACAAGTTCGATGAGGTGGATGAAATTATACGTTTTAAGGAGCTTGGGTTGTGGATGGTGGGGAAATGTGAATGGCCGTCATACAAGTTCGATGAGGTGGATGACATTATACGTTTTAAGGAGCTTGGGTTGTGGATGGTGGAGAAATGTGAGTGGCCGTCATACAAGTTCGATGAGGTGGATGACATTATACGTTTTAAGGAGCTTGGGTTGTGGATGGTGGAGAAATGTGAGTGGCCGTCATACAAGTTCGATGAGGTGGATGACATTATACGTTTTAAGGAGCTTGGGTTGTGGGTGGTGGAGAAATGTCAGTAGCTGTCACACAATTCCGTTGAGACGGATGAGATTATACGTGTCAAGTTCCTTGACACGCAATGTGGTTAGGCTGGTGGAGAATTGTAAGGTACTGACAGGAGTAGGCATATTTACTCTAAACAGCAATTTTATATTTTATTTTTCTTGAATCTTTTCTTTATAAATGTTAATTGATCAATTTTGGAATTTGTTTGACTTTTGAATCATAATTTTATTACTGTTAATTACTTATTGAGATAAATGTTTTCTACTTGTGTAGTAAAAAATTTTTAAAATATTGAGATATCTAAAACGAAATTTTTTATTGATGTATTGGTTTGACAAACTCTTAGCAACTTGACCGGATGGAAATGTGTTAAGTAATAATAATAAAAACATTTATACAATGTTAAAATGAAACTGAGATTAGTGTTTATTAATTCACCCTTATTTCATTGCTCAGCTTCAGTATTAAATAGTTTTATTTATTTTGTTTTTGAACCTCAATCGCCATTTCACATGACTCTGTGGCCTGTGCGTGAATTTAATTCATCGATGAAGTATCGATCGTTAGCCCAGTGGACTCCACAGTCCGAAGCCAGTGAGCCACAACGCCGGCAATGGGTTTTCCTTCTTACACTAACGATATTTTCAAGCCTTGACTTACAAGAATCTACTGAACTAAAATTATTAAATTATTAGCTAAAATCCAGTGGCCTTGAGCGGAGGGTTCCAAAGTTATTGCAAGATAATGGCGTCAAGCAACATTGAGCGTGGCTGTTCCTTGGATGGGTGACCGTCCCTGCACGCAGATTACCTGCCCGGTCGCTCGCGGTGTTTTGGAAGTTACGGGCGAGCTTCAGTGGAGCAACTGTCAAAAACATATCAAACTGCCAGTCAGGAAATCGCCCAACTGCGACAGTGGAGCGCCTGACCGTGAGGCGCTGCTCCACTGTCGTACCCTCGCGGTCCAGTGAGACAAGGCTTTGAAAACTAGGGATTCTTTATTTCTACGATGAGTTTGTGTTTGACTTGAGATTAATATAAACTTGAGAGTAGGTGACAAATATACTTATTACAATAATCATATATGTTTTTTTACATAAAACCGGGTTCGATTCCCGGTTTGGTTCGCAAATTTTACACTTAAAATTTCTTAAAAAAGTCTTCTGGCATTGAAACTGTAAATATGATCTATATTAAAATAAGCTGTTATAGTTCGATTTATTAACACGCGTCTAAGTCATAGGAAAGGTGTACTGTATAAGACGTAAAATCGTGGTTTTCTCGATTTTACTATATAGTAATTTGTAAATAACTACAAGCCTATTTGTAGTTATTGACCTTTTTTGTAAGTCTTCCTTTTCTTTGAAACAACTTGCTGGGGAATAAAACTAATATAAAAATAAAAATACACAAAAAACACTACCTGGCTTGCACAAATTACCAGAAACTGTTAAATATTTCTTAATTAATACCAATCGATTAAGGGGCAAGTAATCGGTAAAGGAAGAGTGTCTACGTGTTTCTTTTACATAAAACTTAATAGAATCAAGTTTATAATTTTTCGAAAAAGACACTATAAATATATCATTACCTTAGTCTTTGGGAGTTTATGTTGTAAACATGAATCGGTCCATCTCCGAAGACCAAGATAGTTTGTGTGCATGAACAAGCGTGGATGCATTGTATCTGTACAATTATAAACTTGTTTTAAAACAAGCCTGCAATAGTTTAACCACTTGCTAATTCAAATAAAATGAAACATGATTAAGAATACTTATCACAGTAGTTATTAGTTCTGATTGGTATTTTAGGATAACCCCCTACTAGGACATATCAACTACAGAATCAATGTTACACTTACTCATACAAAATATGCAGTGCACTTAACAAAGTCAGTATGAAAGTAGCTGTTGTGATATTTGGCTGGTAGTTATTTAGGACGCTCCACGAGCTGAGCTAGGTAGCAGGTAGCAAGCAGGTAGAGCGCCGAAGACGGTGTGCGTGTATTTTCGGCCTGCCCACATGACATTTGCGGCCGACAAACAGGATTTTCTCTGACATTTGCGGCACGTTTTTAACTGAGCCCCTAATTGTTGGTTAATTTATGACTTTATGATCCGGAGGAAGACGGTCGGACTACCACTTGCAGCCTAGACTTAATTTTTCTGAGTTATCGTGTTAACTAACTTTAAATTGAAACTCGTTTATGTCAAATTAATGTTTGAATATATTTAGTGTTGGTTGCAGTTAAATACACTCTTGATGTGATGGAAGGGAATATCTGTTACGTTAACAAATCTTACATGGCTAGAAACTTATCCAACATCAGTTATGAGTTACTAGATGTTAAAATATAAACAAACTTATCCAAATATTCGTATTATAATGGCAGAGATTACTTGTAAAAATAACATAAAGTCCCACAGGAAGATTAAGAGTTGACAAGACTTGAGGCATTTTGTTAATAAGTAGTTTGTGTTTTATAGTTATTTATTTTAGAAGCCATTTACCGAACTATGCTGTGGGATAAACTGATAATCAGTTCCATGTACGACATCCAAGAAATTCAATATTACGTTTCAGTGGTTTAGCTAAATATATATTGGCAACAATGCTATTTTCTAGGCGCTTAAACCTTTATTCTGTTGTCCTATTTGAGTACAGCTGATTCTTAATATTACAATATGAGCAATCATTTATTTGTCTATTTACATAGGCATCAAATTTAGTTTTGATTATAATCAAACAAATATTGTATCTCTTGAGTGCATAAAAGAAAATCTCTGTAACATTAACTAAACAATTAATTATGAAAAAGTGTCTATCACTTCATGAAATTTTAAAGAAAACCCTACCGTTCTTTCTGGTAGCATAGGAGATATTATTATTAGTAAAATAAAGAGAGGGAATCACAATGGTTTTAAATAATGTTGTGATTGTTGGGTATGTCTGACGAAAATCGTAGACCTTTGTCGTACAAGGAACCAATTTCTGCATTAATTATACGAGATATAGTGTAATTTCCTTCCCTAGCTCTCTTATTGGCAGATGACACTCACGCCCTCACTTCCACTTTCACCATATCCGATCTGCATTGACGATCCGTAACAGTGATGACAGATTAAGCGTTAACAGTTTACCGTGAATGTGGTAGCTGTAAGGTATAGTAATAGAATTTGTTATCTACTGCCAAAGAAGAGTTGAATGTAGTTATTAGGTCAATCTTCAGTGGGCCGGAAGTGGCATCTGTCAACCTTTACAAATACAACAATAACCCTAGAGTGCCGCAAGTGGGTGAGCGGAATATAACATGGAATCGCCGAGGACAGGTAGTTTTAGGTGTCACAGAGAAGCGCCTCCGGAAAGGGGTGGGAAGGCGCTCCTCAGTCGCACCCCTTGCAAAAATTATTTATGACAGCCTCTCAACCAGGTAAGAAGCGCTCCTGTGTCGTAGAATAGGAAGTTATCCTACACCTCCTCGTACCACATCTACTTGGATTCAGGTTTCTGCTACCATTTCATGATCTAGAGTGCAGACAAGATGACGTAAACACCGTAGTTTCGTCAACCTCGATCGTCACAACGTAAGTAATTAATTTTACCAAGTAGATGGGATGTATTGAGCTGAAAGAATTAACTTTATTTAAGTCTTTTTAATTAAATAAAGAATTAATTTTCAATGGTTTAGTTGATCTTTACTGCAAGTGTATTTTTTTACCACAAGAGTGATGTGAAATTCTGTGTATCGGTTTTGATGCACTGTGTCTTATACACATCGGTTACTATAACACTGGACTTTTTAAATTCTGACAATTAAATTTATTTAGCAGTATTACACTGCAAGTAGAATTTTTTTCGTCACTTATAGAAACAAAGCAGTAATAAAAAAATAAAAAATAATGAAATAAGCATTATTTAATGGTAAAAGTTAGGTAATAGCCTAGATTATTGTACCTTACCTACATCGTTTTGTAACTTGCCTACATTTTCATCAATACAACGGTGTTCTAATCAAAGTGGTTTGTTGTTCCAGAGGTACTTCAGGAGTTCTGCGACCGAGAAAATTTCAGCGATTGTTCTGACATTGAAGACTTCTCCGATGACGACATAGCTGACCCCTCATTTGTACTACCTCTTCCTACCCGGATCAACGATGTTCCAGAAGAAGATGATGATGATGGCCAAGATCAGGCTCAAGAAGAAGAGGAACCCCTTCTACAACCACAACCGTTAGTTGTATGGCAGGTGAGCGATAATTCTGATCCACTGCCTGATGCTCCACCGTATGAGAGTTGAAGCTGCATCACTAACCCCCATAAAATATTTGACTGATCTCCTTAGTTACAAAACCCAACCTGCTACTCACCTTCTCTTTGGGCCAACCGAAGAAGATGAGAATGATGTAGAAATGACGTTAGGTGACTTCCAGGCCCTGCCCCTAGAAAGACACAGCCAACTCCATTCCCACTACATGATGAAAGAACTTCTAGAGCAAAGCATATGCCGGAAGCTGCTGACAATACAATCAGGCACCGCTGCTGTTTACCAGGTTGTACTGCCTTAAGTGCACGTTTTTTTTTTTTTTTTTTTTTTTTTTTTTTTGTGCTCAAAATGTAATATGTATTTGTGTTGTAACGCAACAAGAAACTGATATAAACTTTTTCACGAAATGTAAAATGTTACGATATGTAATACGAGGCGTGTTTTAAGGTAAGTACCGTTTTGATATAAAAAAACAAAAAGTAAATATTTTCCAAAAATAATTTATTCACTTGAAAAGCCATACTTTACTCTACTGCTCTACATAATTTCCATTAATATTAAGGCACTTATCGTATCTTGGGACCAGCTTTTGTATGCCATCGTCAAAGAAGGTTGCCGCCTGATTAGACACCCACTGCTTCACAGTCGTTTTTACTTCGTCATCATCGGAATAGCGCTGCCCGGCCATATGCGACTTCAAGTGCAGAAATAAATGGTAGTCGCTCGGCGCTAGATCGGGACTGTACGGAGGGTGGTCCAATTGTTCCCAGCCAAAAGAAGTGATAAGGTCTTGTGTTCGATTTGCTGTGTGTGGACGGACATTATCGTGGAGCAAAACGACACCTGCACTCAGCATACCACACCTTTTGTTTTGAATTGCGCGGCGCAGTTTTTGTAAAGTCTCACAGTACACAGCTGCATTGATCGTGTCACCGCGAGGCAAAAATCCACTAGCAACACTACCCTTTCTGTCCCAAAACACAGTGCACATGATTTTCTGAGCAGAAATTGTTTGTTTGAATTTCACTTTCCTAGGCATTCATTGAATCAATAAATGCTGCCATTCCATTGATTGCTGCTTCGGTTCCGGTGTAACGTAGGCTACCCATGTTTCATCGCCTGTGACAATATGGCAATCTCGGAACAGGAGACTGAGAAAGTAATTAGAGAACTGGCACCTAAAAAGTCAAGTGATGTGAATTTCATGTCTACATGGCTTCTAAAAAAATGCTCAACCCATATTTATAAACCTCTGGAACATCTGATAAATCTCTCTTTTTCAACAGGAAATTTCCCTTCCATATTAAAAACTGCAAAGGTGACACCAATTTTCAAAAAAGGGGATCCAGCATAAATTCAAAATTACCGACCTGTTTCAATTTTGCCAATAGTAAGTAAAGTCTTTGAGAAGCTATACTTATCCCGTATGGTAAGCTTCTTAGAAAAATACAATCTCATTTCGAAGGATCAATTTGGATTCAGAAAGGGTCGATCAACAATCGATGCAGTCGTGAATTTGGTTGAGAAAATTGTAGAGAGCTTGGAGAATAGAAAGGCCACACTTAGTGTGTTTCTGGACCTCTCCAAGGCCTTTGACTGTGTTGACCACACAATTCTTCTTAAGAAAATGCATGGTCACGGAATCCGCGGAATTCCACTCGAGTGGCTTGAGTCATATCTTAATAATCACAAATTGTTCAAATATATGAAGTACGATCTGGATCTAAAAGCCTAAAGTATGGAGTCCCGCAGGGATCAATTCTTAGCCCCCTCCTATTTTTGATCTATGTAAACGAAATTGGTTCATCACTGCAGCATGGGTCACTCGTGCAGTACGCTTATGACATGACTGTCTCTTTCTCAGAAAATTCAAATGAGCAATTGGAAGTGCGAGCATTTATTGAAATAAATAATTGCATTCCGCACTTCCAACAACTCAATCTTAATATCAATCCAGAAAAATCAGCATGTATGCAGTTTTGTCTGCGGGCGTCGGACTCGGAAGGAGGTCCGACGGTCATAATAAATGAAACTGAAATTAAAGACAACAATTCAACTAAATCCCTTGGAATGCATCTAGATCGAGGGCTGACTTGGAATGTCCACGTCGAAAATTTGTGTAGGAAGTTATCATCAGGCATTTATGCTTTGAGAAATTTAGCTAGATTCTGCCCAACTCAGTTACTGATGACGGCTTATTACGGTTTGATCTACCCTCATATTACATATGGATTAGTGCTATGGGGAAGATGTTCAAACGCTAACTTTGAAAGAATATTTAGAATCCAAAAAATGGCAGTTATAATCATCCTAAAATTGAATTTCAGAGAGTCGTGCAGGCCAAAATTCAGAGTTAAATCTGTTGACATTACCTTGCCTCTACATTCTTGAGACTGCTACATATGGTAGGTACAAGACTACTATCACAAGAGGCAGAGATATACATACATACGACACTAGAGGCAGGGACAACTACCGAACTGGTCGACATAGAACGGTAGTCTATGAACGCCTGCCTTCACAGATGGGCGTTCGTATAGTCAACAGGTTACCAGAATTTATCAAAAGTGCTACAACGCCCAAGGCGTTCAAGAGTCGTCTCAAGAAGTTTCTTTCAAAACAAGCATTTTACAGTATAGACGAATTCTTCGCACATAACTAGGAGGGGGGAAATCAATAACATTATAACACAAGTGAAGTTGAAGAGGTTCAATTGGCGATGAGTGGGAATTTGGGTGTCTGTCAATATATGTATGTTTGAAAGGGTGAATTGTTAGAATGGATGGCAAATTATAAAAAAAATATGACTTTTGCAATACAATGTTTATAATTGTCCTAATGCAATAAAAGTTTTATTATTGTTATGGCTTAAAAAATCATCCACCTCGTTACTGTATCGCTCGAGAAAACTCAATGCACTGCCCAATTTTGGTTTTGTGCTCATCAGTCAACATTTTTGGCACCCAGCGTGAACACAGTTTCCGATAATTTAAACGTTCGGTCACAATTTCGTAGAGAACACTTCTTGAGACAGCAGGAAACGTTTCAGCTAAGGACGAAATCGTGAATCGTCTGTTCTCTTTCACTTTACAGTCCACTTTTTGAATCAGATTATCGGTAATGACTGAAGGTCGCCCACTTCGTTCCTCATCATGAATGTTTGTGCGGCCATCTTTAAAGGCCCTAACCCATTTCCGAACCATTCCATCACTCATAATGTTTTCACCATACACTTCACTTTTGGCGATGAATGTCAACTGCTTTGAAGCATTGAGCACAGAGAACCCGTATGTATACAGCACGCACTTCGTAGTCGGCGGGATTCTCAATAGGTGGAGTCATTTTAAAATCACGCAAACAGATGTAGTAGACTCAATCGGATGGTTCCGCAATGGCGTCTGTGGCTTCCCAACAGATGTGGCTACACGGCGCGCATGCGCTAAACGGCGACCGCAGCGCTGCGGCGGCGTAATTTAAAAACGGTACTTACTTTTAAAACACGCCTCAATAGTAATAGTAAACTTTTGATTTGCCTAAGACCCAGTGTATCGAAAACGATACACCTACATATATGTAATTAGAGTAGAAATAAAATTCTGAAAAAATTACATGAGTACTATGATTTTTTTAACCCTTTAAAAAAATGCCTGATAAAATTTTGGGTCCGAGGAGGTTAAGCCGTTGATACATAGATAAATGTTAGAGAAGACTTCTTAGCCATAACTTCACCTGGTAGATAAAAATAGAACATCCTTTTAACTTTTTTAAATCTAACAATTTACGTGTGTAAAAAGGAAATCGACAGATACTCAGTTAATGCTTTGCATCTACAATATTGAAAATTAGGCTATATTTTAACGATAGCATAAGCTTATAAAATTTTGTTTTAATAATAGCAGTTACAATGTGGTTTTTCTCATTCCATTGCAGACTATAATCATCATCCAGGAAATTATTGAGCTCTTATAACTGGAAAAACAATTAATGTAACTGCAAAAAATATGTTCAAATCTTTGATTTCATAGAAAACGTGAAAAATATTCTAGAAAACATTGTCTATTTTTATAGAAGCTTTAAGCAATACTTCGTTATACGCATTTGTTATAATTGTTTAAAAAAAATAACAGTATAATATGAAAAAGTTAGTCACTAAAAATTTTTTAGCTTTTATGATAAAGATCCTTTGTTGTTATACAGTATTAGAAGTTATACAATATTATTACTTCATTTGTGTGCCTTGTAAAAGAATTGTATTTTCCAAGATAGTTAGTACAATAATTAATAGACCAAGATATGAATATTGACAAATATATAATTTTAGGATATACTTAAATAAAATGTATATGTTCAATGAAAAACTAAAAGCTATTATGAAAGATGGGATTTTGCCATAACAAAGAACACAATTGTGGACAGCATTAATTTAGAAAACAAGAGGCAATTTGGGAGAACAGTGGGGTGTTATCTTCTTTACAAAACCCACCAATGTTTTGCAATTACATTCTTTCACGCCTCGTTCTTGTTTATACATTTACATTTGTTAAACCCTTTCGCTGAGCAGACGATGTTTATATTGATTCACAGAGTATATCATTATAAAACCTGTTAAATACCGTAGTTTTTGCTGTAAAGGAATTTGTGTAAATATCGTTTCAAACCTATATTACTTACTTGTGATTTACACAATCCTGCATAAAAATACAACTGTATCGCAGGAGATTTAGAAATGCTTTGGCTATGACAGTTCGTATAGTTGTAACATTTGTAGGTAGTGTAAACAATCTAGTGCTATCCTGGGCAGTGGACGTTTACCACTACCTAGAAAGTGCCCAAAAATGCCCATACTACATACAAAGTGCCCAAATTGCCTAGAGTGTACACAGAGCCCAGAGTGCCCACAGCATCCACAGTGCCCAGAGTTCCCAGTTTGTGTACTGGGAGTTTTGAGCACTGTGGACACCCTGGGCACTGTGGGCACTGGGAGCTTTTGGCACTGTGGCACTTCGAGCACTATGGGCACTCTGGGCGTTGTGGGACTGGGAGCTTTGGGCACTATGGGCATTTCGAGCACTATGGACACTCTGGGCGCTGTGAGCAGTAGGAGCTTTTGGGTACTGTGAGCACTTCGAGCACTATGGACACTCTGGGGGTTGTAGGACTGGGAGCTTTGGGTACTATGGGCACTTTGAGCACTATGGACACTCTGGGCGTTGTGAGTACTGCCAGCTTTGGGCACTTCGAGCACTATGGACACTGGGCGTTGTGAGCACTAGGAGCTTTGGGCACTGTGGCACTTCATGCATTATGGAGACTCTGGGCGCTGTGGGCATTGGGTACCGTGGGCACTTCGAGCAATATGGACACTCTGGGCGCTGTGAGCACTAGGATATTTGGGTACTGTGGGCACTTCGAGCACTATGGACACTCTGGGAGTTGTGGGACTGGGAGCTTTGTGCACTATAGGCACTTCGAGCACCATGAACACTTTGGGCACTATGGGCACTTCGAGCACTATGGACACTCTGGGCGTTGTGAGCACTGTCAGCTTTGGGCACTTCGAGCACTATGGACACTCTGGGCGCTGTGCGCACTATGGGCACTGAGAGCTTTGGGCAATTTGGTCACTCGGGACATTCTGAACACTGTGGGAACTCTATGGTTTCCGAGTGGGAGTATCAGGTTTGTCAGTTCGCCTAAAATCAGTTGAATACTTCGTAGTTTTTATACCATACTAATCTCTCGGTCCTTTAGTTGTCATGTTCAATGGATTATTAATAAATTAAACTTTCTAAGAAACATATAGATATCGTGGTTAGTAACAATGACTACACACGTTTATCTAAACTTGTCAGCCTCATTCGCCACCCATATTCATCTATATCTGACGTTACTGTGTTATATAGTGTGGCCAGGTTCTTTTAAATCAAAATGCGTATACATTCTGACTTGGACGAAGTATGTCTGCTTCTCCAACAAGGTGAAAACGCAATTACCAGCCTATAATTCCCACCTAAAGAGAAAGTCGTATTCATTATAAATACTTTCACTTTAAAAACTGCTTTAAAACAAATTTCAGTTAGTTTCTGTTAGCTTTTAAACAGAGTTACAACATTCAAGTTGAGGATTATTTTAAGAATTACATTTATGTTCCATTTCTGTAAGTCATAGGATTATGAGCTATTCTTAAATGTTGTCTTATGAAATTTGTTTACTTTGAAGTTCACCAAATCAAGTAAATGTTATATTATTATTGACTGGACAAGTTAATATCTATTTTGCATCCTAACCTACATAAAAACGGGCCTAGCCTATCACTTTCTCAGCACTGTAAACTAACTATTTTGAGTTGAATGAAATATAATTTCCAATTTTTTATAATTGATTATCTATGTCTTAAATATTAGACAGTAAAACATGAAAGTAAAAATGTAATTGTTTAAAATGCACTCATGTAATTGATGTAACGTCAGTTCATAAAATGAGTTTTCCAGTAACAGGCAAAACAATTGTGGAAACATTTTATTTAGAAAATAACAAGTAATTTAAGAGAGCAGTGGGGAGTTGTATTCTTTAATACATCCACAAATGTGCCACTTTTCACTGTTGTTTTAATTTATTTGCGAAAAACAATCATTTTTCTTGTTCGCAAAGCAGAAGCTATTTTAATTGATTCACGTAGTTATATAATTTTTTGTATTCGTCGTGGCTACAGTTTATTCAACACTTCTTTCATATTTAATGCTGCTCACTATATTACCATTAAAAGACAAACCATATATCCAATTTAGAGAAATTTAAAATCTTTGAGTATGAAAGACTAATTTCAGAATGGATTACGCTGTGAAAATTATTTGATCGCAAGTTTAGTATATATTAGTCACTAAAAAACTCATTTAAGAGTTTACTTACTATTTGTAAATCTGTTATGCACATTTTTAAAAATTGGTACATGTTCGTTTTCATTCGTTTCATTAATTCGTTTTCACCCTACACATACAGTGAGTAGTATTGACCCACCCGCACTTCCATACACGTACAGTGAGTAGTATTGACCCACCCGCACTTCCATACACGTACAGTGAGTAGTATTGACCCACCCGCACTTCCATACACGTACAGTGAGTAGTATTGACCCACCCGCACTTCCATACACGTACAGTGAGTAGTATTGACCCACCCGCACTTCCATACACGTACAGTGAGTAGTATTGACCCACCCGCACTTCCATACACATACAGTGAGTAGTATTGACCCACCCACACTTCCATACACGCACAGTGAGTAGTATTGACCCACCCGCACTTCCATACACGTACGGTGAGTAGTATTGACCCACCCGCACTTCCATACACGTACAGTTAGTAGTATTGACCCACCCGCACTTCCATACACGTACAGTTAGTAGTATTGACCCACCCGCACTTCCATACACGTACAGTGAGTAGTATTGACCCACCCGCACTTCCATACACGTACAGTTAGTAGTATTGACCCACCCGAACTTCCATACTTCCAATACACGTACAGTGAGTAGTATTGACCCACCCGCACTTCCATACACATACAGTGAGTAGTATTGACCCACCCACACTTCCATACACATACAGTGAGTAGTATTGACCCACCCGTACTTCCATACACGTACAGTGGTTTTGAATTATGTTTAAACATAAAAGCAAAAAAAACCATTAATTGACTGATCACAGTTTCTAAAAGACTACGGCTACAGACCATGAAACTTAGCACAAATATACTTTACAGACAATAGCGCGTACTAAGAAATTATTTAAAAGTATTTTCTCTCAAAGATCTGAAATAAGGTAGATAGTCAATAAACTGATATCGGCCTTTGTTACCATTTACCAAATAAACGATAGAGCTTATGAGGGTGATCGACTTGATATAAGAAGTTATATTTTACCTGTGTGAGCGTGTGATGTGAATAAAAATAACAAAACTTTGAATAGTTAAACGTATTTTTGATTACTTTAACGTTATTTGGCTCTTTTTATCTGCAGGAAAACTGCTTATGTGCATCATAGTGAAATATACGTGTTCAAACTTTAGTTTAGTATTATTATAACCACACAAAAAGTAATCTTTGAAAGGCTTGCAAGGTAAATGTTCAGTACCGTTTGCTGGCACAGCTCGTGGCAATGCCAGGCTCCAACACATAAATTCCCTTCGATTTTCTCTCGCCTTATTATTTTCTCTCGCCCACGTGTATGGGTGGGTGGGTAACCCACCCACCCACCCATACACGTACAGTAGTATTGACCTACTCGCCCACCCATACACGTACAGTGATAATGACCCACCCGCCCACCTATAGATGTACAGTGATAATGACCCACCCGCCCACACATACACGTACAGTGGTATTGACCCACCCGCCCACCCATACACGTACAGTGGTATTGACCCACTCGCCCACCCATACACGTACAGTGGTATTGACCCACCCGCCCACCCATACATGTACAGTGGTATAAAGTCCTACCACCCGCCCACCCATACACGTACGGTGGTACTAACCCACCCGCCCACCCATACACGTACGGTAGTACTAACCCACCCGCCCACCCATACAAGTACGGTGGTACTAATGGGTGTACAATTAATTAATTCTGGGTGTAAAATGGGTGTACAATTAATAAATACAATTAATTCTGTACCATCGTACAGTGGTACTGACCCACCCACCCACCAATACACACACTGTGGTATTGACCCACAAGCCCACCCATACACGCACTGTGGTATTGACCCACCCACCCACCCATACACGCACTGTGGTATTGACCCACAAGCCCACCCATATACGCACTGTGGTATTTTCTCACTGTGTTTGTTTAAGTATAACTGTACGTGTATGGGTGGGCGGGTGGGACAGTATAACTGTACGTGTATGGGTGGGTGGGTGGGACAGTATAACTGTACGTGTATGGGTGGGTGGGTTGGACAGTATAACTGTACGTGTATGGGTGGGCAGGTGGGACAGTATAACTGTACGTGTATGGGTGGGCGGGTGGGACAGTAAACTGTACGTGTATGGGTGGGCGGGTGGGAAAACTATATAGCTTTCGACCACGATACTTTGCACAAACATTCTTTGTTTGCTCTAGGTACGTACTAATAACGTGTACAGAGACACCGTGCTTGTATGGGTAGGTGGGTGGGTCAGTACCACCGTGCCTGTATGGGTAGGCAGGTGGGTCAGTATCACAATGCCTGTATGGGTGGGTGGGTGGGTGGGTCATTAACACCGTGCCTGTATGGGTGGGCGGGTGGGTCAGTACCACCGTGCCGGTATGGGTAGGCGGGTGGGTCAGTATCACCGTGCCTGTGTATGGGTGGACGGGTGGGTATTACTGTACGTTTAGGGCTCTTCCGAGACGATGATTAGCTCTAGACGAGGAACTTCGAAGTAAAAATGTTCGTATGTTTTTCAATATGCACTGTCTATCTGGACGCTCTCAGGATCCGACCTAGCCGTCATCCGATCCAATGAATACACATCTGTAAGAGGTGAAAAGACATTCACTATGCACGTTTCTTTCTAATTGTAAAATAGTATTATCACATGCATTACATTTGATTCTTCGTACTATTTCAGACTTCGAAATTTTAGTTCATTTTAGAATTTAGAATAGATCCTCTTTAAAGGCCACTTGAATACATTGTTTTTCTTATACGAGATTTATAATGTTCTAGTATGTATTGATATATAAGTATTTGTAAAGGCAAATTTAATTTTAACTGTGGTAAAACATCACCTCACATTCAATCTTAGTTACCCATAACACTTAATTCTAAGAAGTACATGTTTTATTTCACTTAGATGACGTGTCTGTCACATCGATTAAAAGGCTGTAAAATTGCAATTATTAGGAAAAGATTAATAACTTGTCCAGCCTGGTAATAAAATATATCATTAAAGAAGAAAGTCGTACTGGTCGAATCATTAAATGAACATTGGCAAGTGTCTGAATGACGGTATCAGCGGCTACCTACCGTTATTGTGATTGCTTGAACCACTTTATTGAGTCATTAGGTTTTATACATTTACTGGAATGAAACGACAGACTTATTACAGTTACGTTATTCCAATACACACACACACACACACACACACACACACACACACACACACACACACACACACACACACACACACACACACACACACACACACACACACACACACACACACACACACACACACACACACACACACACACACACACACACACACACACACACACACACGCACGCACGCACGCACGCACGCACGCACGCACGCACGCACGCACGCACGCACGCACGCACGCACGCACGCACGCACGCACGCACGCACGCACGCACGCACGCACGCACACGCACACGCACACGCGCACGCGCACGCGCACGCACGCACGCACGCACGCTCGCACGCACGCTCGCACGCACACACGCGCACACGCGCACACGCGCACACGCGCGCCTGCACGCACGCACGCACACGCACACGCACACCATCACACGGGCACACGATCACACGGGCACACTGGCACACCGGCACACCGGCACACCGGCACACGGGCACACCGCACACGCACACGCACACGCACGCGCTCACGCACGCACGCACGCACACACACGTATGTATGTATATTTATTTTAATTATCAAATATAAAATAAATATATCACCACGATCACCACAGTATTTGTGCATTTTGTATTTATACTTTAGTACATTTGTGTATTTTGTGCTGATATTATAATATATTTGTATATTTTCTACTTGTATTGTAGCATACATGTATGTTTTGTACTTTATTGTAATATATTAAGTGCATTTTGTAATTAAATTGTATTAGTTTTGTTCATTTTGTGCTTATATTTGTAATATATTTGTGTTGTGTGACGTTCATTTATACTGTGTTCAATGTATAATCCTCTATAACAAAAACACGTGAGACATGAAAATGAGTCTACTTTTCACTTGCGAAGAAACTGACTGCTTGATTAGAAGACGTAAGATAGAAATTATTCGAAACCTTTAACTCGTGATAAACGGGAATATGGGAAGCTCTATTTAGCTGGCCCAGCCACTTGACTATAAAAGAAAAAAGTTAAAGATCGTCTTATTTTACCAGGCGAAGTTAGGGCTAATAAGCCCTCTCTAACACTTATCCTGGGGGATCTAAACTCTAAAATAATACTAGATTTAGTCCAGGATGGTCCAACTGAGAAGTAAAAATCTATAATCATTTATCAATAATTCTTCATAGTACGGAGACAATTATTTAGTATACTCTACGTGTCAAATTAATTGTATTTTATTCTAAATAATTATTATGTGTTTGTGAACTGTCTCAATACGACCTACGGTCTTGGTAACATTATTTTATTTTTATTCTTTATTGTCTAAATTAAAACACTTAATAGTTAAAAAATAAGCAAATAAATTATGTTTACGTGACTCATTATTTAATTTACAAAGAATATTTTATCTTTATTTTATGTATGCTTATTATGACATTTACAGTAAAAATGTCAAAAAATATATTTTTTAAACTTACAACAATAATAATGAACAAGCATAAAACAAATTAGAAACTAGGAAATATTAGAAATAGGTTTATTTAATAAAAAGTAGAGAACGATCTCTTTTTTTCAACCCTACTCTAACCATTCCCAATAATCTATTAATCTGTGCGGGGACTTATCAGACGTAGTAAGGGGAGAACCAGTACAGTACAAGGTGAATATTACTGATAAAACTAACAGTCAAGGCTAAGATTAGAGCCTGCGCTATCTCTAACTCAGGTATCAAGCCCTGACGCCTTAAATCCGCTCGGCTACTGGCTCTCCCATTTATGAGTTTTAGAGATCAAATGAAACATTAAATAGAGTTAAATCAATTTAGACTGACCAGCAACAGTACATTATTTACTGAATATTCAAGTAACTAAAAATAAGAACAAAATTAGTATCCGTCAGAATTTTAAGCCTAAATGCTTAGGGGGCTTCAAAGGGATCTGAAAATTCAATTTAACGGTTAAACTGTCTTAATTTAATTCCTCTGCCCAAACCGCTCGGTAGCTTGTTTTGCTGGCTTAAAAATGCCAAAACCCCTGCATTTTACTACGAATATTTCGTGAGTAGAGTTTTGCTAAAAATATGACAACAGAATTTTATCTTATACACAACTACATTTTTAAATCTTATTATCATATTAAGGAGTAATATACTATACCATAGGAAATATAAAAATATATTATAAATAAAATTTTCCGGCTTGGAATGCCAAATAAATCCTTCGTTTTTCATAAAATAGTTGATGATTCCAACGTGTTATTATGATAAAAATTTTAAACAAACCTAGGGAATCGTAACATACACAAATACAATAAACAAAAACGACACAAAATCGTACAAAGAAATTAACGATAAAACATAGAATAAATAATAAATTAAGCTGGTTTGAAACATACTTAACTAATCTGCTGGCCTGAGAATTTCAAATAATTCTATTATTTCCCAAAGAAAGAAAGATAGCTACTCCAATTTTTAATTTCTGAAACTTTAACACAAAGGAGAAATAGGTACTGAAATGGACTGGACCCAGGAAACGCAGAATAGGAACACTAAGTCGTTAGATGATAGACAGGTGGTTTTCATGACATGCAAGGATTGATGAAGGGAAATATTACCCTTTAGAGTCTGCAGAGGCTGTCGGCCATTTTGGTTTGAATCCCATAAAAACTATGTTATTTTCGAATCCATAATGTTTAGTGATTTATTTACCAAAAACTGTGTGTGAGATGTCATTTTAAACGTTATCATATTGCGTATTGGGTTTGATTTTGATATTTTGAATACACACACGCCTAGTTTTGAAAAGTAGGTGAAAATAAATACTTCAAACTAAATATTTGTTATATTTTTATAAAACTAATTAGGAATTCACAATGCAATTCCAATGCGAAATTTCATCCTTGATCAAATGAAATTTGTTTGGAAAAAGTCCATTTAAAAATAACTGTTTAGATATGCGTGATCGTATGTCTAGTTCGAAAATAACGTTGTTCCTATGGGATTAAAACCAACATGGCCAACAGCTTCCGACAGCCTCTGCAGACACAATTACCCACACAAATTCAGTTAACGCCATAATACCAAAAAGCATCAATATCACTCTCAATTCAGGTAATTCCCACACATTGGCAACCCTGCTCTACAGTGACTCATCTACAGTGGGCCGAACACTAACCGTAATTATCTGGAACAAAGAACAAAACAACACGTGGAGGAAAAAGCACGTGAACGAAACAGCACGTGGACGAAACAACACGTGGACGAAACAGCACGTGGACGAAACAGCACGTGGACGAAACAGCATGTGGACGAAACAACACGTGGATGAAACAACACGTGGACGAAACAGCACGTGGACGAACAGCACGTGAACGAAACAGCACGTAGACGAAACAACACGTGGATGAAAAAGCTCGTGCACAAAACAGCACGTGGACGAAACAGCACGTGAACGAAACAGCACGTGGACGAAACAATACGTGGATGAAACAACACGTGGACGAAACAGCACGTGGAAAAACAGTACGTGGAAAAACAGCACGTGAACGAAACAGCACGTAGACGAAACAACACGTGGATGAAAAAGCTCGTAGACAAAACAGCACGTGGACGAACAGCACGTGAACGAAACAGCACGTGAACGAAACAGCACGTGAACGAAACAGCACGTGAACGAAACAGCACGTGAACGAAACAGCACGTGGACGAACAGCACGTGGACGAAACAACACGTGGATGAAAAAGCTCGTGGACAAAACAGCACGTGGACGTAATAGCACGTGGACGAAACAACACGTGGATGAAACAACACGTGGACGAAACAGCACGTGGATGAAACAACGCGTAGAGGAAACAGCTCGACATGCTGAAAATAATCCGTAGAGTAATTTTTTACAGCATCTTATCCAGACTTAAATTGTATTTAACAGTTAAGATAGATGTAACTATACTATTTAAATTTACGGTAGGTTCACAATAGAATTTTAATTATTGGTGAAAAGAATTATGCACCTATAAGTGTTGAGATTGTGTATAGTAGTTTTAAATCACCCGTACCGAAATATGTATATTGTAATAATAGCAAAAGAAATTAAGATAATGTTAAATGATTATTATTTACGTCTTTTTAGTATTTTGCATTGTAAAATTTGGTTTGGATTTTTTCATAGTAATGTGTCATGAAAAGGTGGTTCTGTGGACTTTTTGTTATATTTTAAGAAAATTTAAAAGATTTAAAAACATTTAATGATAACGAATGAACTAATGATTCTATGAATGAACGATGAAATGAATGATGAACTAACGAATGAAACTAATGATAAAATAATACCATTAAATGTACGAACACATCTTGTTCGCCGGGCTAAAAACGAAGAAGCCTAAAGTAGCTCTGTCCAGAAATTATGTTAAAGAAACTCGTTGTTAAAGGGACAAAGGACGTCAAAGGACCGATATTGAGTCCTGAGGCGTTGAAACACAAACGGAGGATCAAAGATTAATAACATTTCTTCCATTGAAAACCAAGCAAAGAATACATTTAGCTTTCTTCTTAAGAGAAAATAAAAAAGTTATTTCATTGCTTCAGGCCCATGAAAAATTACGTGGAGTACTTAGCCATGTTCATTTTATAATTTAAAAAAATGAACAGCTTCGGAAAATAAAAGGTTTACTTACTATGAAAATTGAACATTTATCATGCATGATGTTTTGGAGCATACTTCTCAAAATACTGATTTAAACTATATTTAACAAGTTTATTTTAACTTTAAATTCTAACCCGATTTTGTAAATTAAATGCAGTATGTAACAGGTCCACCGAATTGACGAATAAATTAATTAAATTAAATAAATGATAAATTATTTTGTTGAAGAAATAAACATATTTAATTAAAATAAACAACAAACATTCAGATAATATTCTGAAATCGTTGTAAGTAAATAACCTGCCAGTTAGGAACGTGGATAGAGACATCGTGACAGATGTTTTCTAAGAATTGAATACACAACATTCTTTCCGTCATTGTTTGGAAGGGTGGAGCATGTCTGTTTTCGACTAAATTCTCAGAAGAAGAGTCCACATGACAATCCCAAAGGGGAGTCACTGTGACCAAGCAGAAGTCAAGTCCAAACAACGTTTTTAGTAAACAGGATGATCGATGGAGTGCAGCACCTGCCGGGGACGAACTGTATGGAAGATGCAAAAAATCGAATATCCAACGGAAAATAACGTAAGTGGGGGGAACCCAAACTGAGCGTCCTGAAGATATCACTCACCCTACTCTGCCATTATCTTTAGAACAACTAACACTGGACAAGGTGTTTCTCTCGATGAAATATATTAAACCGCGTGTGATTGTGTTCAAAATATAAGTAATTCCTTTAAAAGTAATATCATAGTTTTGTTTTCAAAGAAAATTTAGATAGATGTGGATTTTTTGTGCAGTAAATAAAATTGAATTTGACGAGATAGTAGCGCGTGATTGAGGAACATGCGGTTTTCCACCAAGAAAATGTTGAATTCCAATAAGATAAGTTCTAGTTGTAAATTAGATTTAAATCAATTTTTAGAAAACAGTTTTGTTTAGACAATTAACTCAATTTCAATTTTGTTGTAATAATAAAAAAATTTATTAAAAAAAAGTAAAGTAAAAAAGAATCAAAGAAATGTATCAATAAACTAGTTTTGTCAAACCAGTCTAAATCTATTGTATTTTGCAGCTCCACCAATTTACCTACATTTAACCCTGAGACTAAAATAGAATTAAATTTAATTTAAATAATATTTTTGATCAAGTTATCAAAGAAACTAAATTAATGTAACATAGCTGAGAAAGAAGTTGGTTACAAGTATAAGGTTTTAATTATGGAGACCTTTATTAACCTTCTGCAATTCATCTTTGAACACTAAGAGCTACAACAAAGATAGGCGTTTAATAAATAAATAAAACAAAAATAATAATAATAATAAATAAAAATAACTCATCGATTCGGTTAAATTTAACTTTTTTAGATCAAACAAAACATTGCTAAGAAAAGTTGTATAAACTCATTTTGTATCAGTATTTTATATTAATTTATTGAATGAAAATACATTAAATATGAGTACGTTTCCAACCAGAGTTTCAGAAGTAAAAGTTTAAGGATGCCTTATTTTCCAAGGCGAAGTTAAAGCTAAGAAACCATCTTTAACAATTAACCTGGGAACTAACGACTTCCCAGTTAATAAATATAAAAGTTATATTATATTTATGTTAGTTCTGAGTACTATTTGAGTTATTGAATTTTTACTCTGAGATTTATTATTTTGTAATGTATTTTTATTTAGAAACCCAAATGATTTAACGACTTTTATTTATATAATATTATTATACTTTGGTGAGAGAAAGGACTTTTCATTCCTAATATAATTAATTCTTATAATATTTATATTAGGAGGATAATTAAAAAACTAATTATAATATTTGTATCAATTAAACCATATTTCATTTTATTTAATTCATATCAATGAAACAAAAAGCGAACTACACGTAAATCTGAGGCTGAAGCAGCTGATAAACCTCATCCCAACAATGCTAATCTAAAATCCAAGGAGTACCAAAATTGATGTACTAACCATGTTTCTTACAACAAGTTTGTCTCATTAATTATTAAATGACCTATCGTAAACAGGCAAAAAGACGTTTTAGGAAAATCAGAGAGCAAAATAACTGAGTAGGTGTCAATGTTGAGGGAGTATTTGCCCTCTTTAGATACAGGATGACAGGCCGTGATGTCATATTTACCAAAGATTAGTGATGCGAATGAAAAATGAACTCCTGCGATATTGTTAGGCACGCACGCACACGCACGCGCACGCACGCACACGCACACCCTTTTCCCCTATTTCTTTTATGGTGAGACAGAGAAAGGATGGCTTTGTGACGTGTCATGTCACAGCGGTCGTCTCATCTATCTAACCAAATGACATAAAGTACCTTGTTTGACTTAAAGATCACATTTCCCCTACTAACACGTCGTATGTAATGAGGCAGGGAATGGATGGCTTTGTGACGTGTCATGTCACAGTGGTCGTCTCATCTGTCTTAATAAGTGAAATCAAGCTCGTTATTTGACTCTGAAATCACATTTTCCATACTTACATGTCGTATCCAATGAGACAGAGAAAGGATGGCTTTGTGACGTGTCATGTTATACCGGTCGTCTCATCTGTCTTTCTAGGTGCCATCAAGCACCTTACATGACTCTAAAACCACATTTCTTCTACTTACATGTCGTATGCAATGAGACAGGGAAAGAATAGCTTTGTGACGTGTCATGTTACAATGGTCGTCTCTTATATTTTATCAGATAACATAAAGTACATTGTTTGACTTAGAGACCGCATTTCCCCTACTTACATGTCGTATGCAATGAGACAGAGAAAGGATGGCTTTGTGACGTGTCATATCACAGTGGTCGTCTCTTACGTCTCATCAGAGGACATAAAGTACCTTGTTTGACTTAGAGGCCACATTTCCCCTACTTTCATGTCGTATGCAATGAGACAGGGAAAGAATAGCTTTGTGACGTGTCACGTTACAATGGTCGTCTCTTATATCTCTTCAGATAATATAAAGTACATTGTTTAACTTAGAGACCGCATTTCCCCTACTTACATGTCGTATGCAATGAGACAGAGAAAGGATGGCTTTGTGACGTGTCATATCACAGTGGTCGTCTCTTATGTCTTGTCAGAGGACATAAAGTACCTTGTTTGACTTATAGACCACATTTCCCCTAATTTCATATCGTATGCAATGAGACAGATAAAGTATGGCTTTGTAACGTGTCATGTAACAGTGGTGGTGTCATATCAGTCTCGGCTTGGAATAGAGGGAGAACTCTTAGTGTAGTACGTGTGTTCGTTGGTGATTGTTGTACAACTGTAGGTAATTGTTTGTGGTCATAAATAAGGAAATCATAGACGCGGGGTATTATTTAAGTACATGTGTGGGTAGATGGAGGGATGGCCATCAATGTAGTACGTGTGTGGGTGGGTAGAGGGCGAGCCGTAAATCTAGTACGTGAATTAGAAGGTAGCTGTCAATATAATACGTGTGTGGGTATGTAGCGGGTAAACCGTCAATGAAATACGTGCGTGGGTAGATTGTGTGTACGTTGTCAATTTTGCACGTGTTTGGGTAGGTAGGTAGAGAGAATGAGTCATCAATGTAGTACGTGTGTAGTTATGTAGAGGGTGCGCCGTCAAGTTACTACGTGTGTGGGTACGTTGAGTGTGGGTCGTCAATGTACTACTTGTGTAGGTAGGTAGAGGGTGGGCCGTCAAGATTCTAGATTAATTTTTTGGCACAATATAAACTGTTTTTTTTCTATGCAAATCATAATACAAAAATAACATCATTAAACAAGAATATAAAATAAATACACAAATAACATCATAAGTAAATTAATTCTAAGACAATTTTTCACTATAGCCTACACTTAAGCGGATCTTGACATTTATTTTATTACAATAAGAGCTACTACAATAAGAGAAAGTGTTTGAGGTAGTTAAATAAAAATAAAACAGCCAACATCACCACTTAAGGCTGCAAAAGAGCTTCATCAATAATATGGAAAACCCTCCCTACCAGGGTACTACGTGTGTTGATAGGTACAAGGTGGGCCGCCAATGTAGTACGTGTGTGGGTAGGTAGAAGGTGTGTCGTCAATGTAGTACGTGTGTGGGTAGGTAGAAGGTGGGCCGTCAATGTAGTACGTGTGTAGGTAGGTAGAAAGTAGGCCGTCAATGTAGTACGTGTGTGGGTAGGTAGAAGGTGGGCCGTCAATGTAGTACGTGTGTGGGTAGGTAGAAGGATAGGCCGTCAATGTAGTATGTGTGTGGGTAGGTAGAAGGTGTGTCGTCAATGTAGTACGTGTGTGGGTAGGTAAAAGTTGTGTCGTCAATGTAGTACGTGTGTGGGTAGGTAGAAGGTGGGCCGTCAATGTAGTACGTGTGTGGGTAGGTAGAAGGTGGGCCGTCAATGTAGAACGTGTGTGGGTAGGTAGAAGGTTGGCCGTCAATGTAGTACGTGTGTAGGTAGGTAGAAGGTGGGCCGTCAATGTAGTACGTGTGTGGGTAGGTAGAAGGATAAGCCGTAAATGTAGTACGTGTGTAGGTAGGTAGAAGGTGGGCCGTCAATGTAGTATGTGTGTGGGTAGGTAGAAGATGTGTCGTCAATGTAGTACGTGTGTGGGTAGGTAGAAGGATAAGCCGTAAATGTAGTACGTGTGTGGGTAGGTAGAAGGTGGGCCGTCAATGTAGTACGTGTGTAGGTAGGTAGAAGGTGGGCTGTCAATGTAGTACGTGTGTGGGTAGGTAGAAGGATAGGTCGTAAATGTAGTACGTGTGTGGGTAGGTAGAAGGTGGGACGTCAATGTAGTACGTGTGTGTGTGTAGGTAGAAGGTGGGCTGTCAATGTAGTACGTGTGAGGGTAGGTAGAAGGATAGGCCGTAAATGTAGTACGTGTGTGGGTAGGTAGAAGGTGGGCCGTCAATGTAGTACGTGTGTGGGTAGGTAGAAGGTGTGTCGTCAATGTAGTACGTGTGTAGGTAGGTAAAAGTTGTTTCGTCAATGTAGTACGTGTGTGGGTAGGTAAAAGGTGGGCCGTTAATGTAGTACGTGTGTGGGTAGGTAGAAGGTGGGCCGTCAATGTAGTTCGTGAGTGGGTAGGTAGAAGGTGGGCCGTCAATGTAGTATGTGTGTGGGTAGGTAGAAGGTGGGCCGTCAATGTAGTACGTGTGTGAGTAGGTAGAAGGTGGGCCGTCAATGTAGTACGTGTGTGAGTAGGTAGAAGGTGGGCCGTCAATGTAGTACGTGTGTGGGTAGGTAGAAGGTGGGCCGTCAATGTAGTACGTGTGTGGATAGGTAGAAGGTGGGCCGTCAATGTAGTACGTGTGTGGGTGGGTAGAAGGATAAGCCGTAAATGTAGTACGTGTGTAGGTAGGTAGAAGGTGGGCCGTCAATGTAGTATGTGTGTGGATAGGTAGAAGGTGTGTCGTCAATGTAGTACGTGTGTGGGTAGGTAGAAGGATAAGCCGTAAATGTAGTACGTGTGTGGGTAGGTAGAAGGTGGGCCGTCAATGTAGTACGTGTGTAGGTAGGTAGAAGGTGGGCCGTCAATGTTGTACGTGTGTGGGTAGGTAGAAGGTGTGTCGTCAATGTAGTACGTGTGTAGGTAGGTAAAAGTTGTGTCGTCAATGTAGTACGTGTGTGGGTAGGTAGAAGGTGGGCCGTCAATGTAGTTCGTGAGTGGGTAGGTAGAAGGTGGGCCGTCAATGTAGAACGTGTGTGGGTAGGTAGAAGGTGGGCCGTCAATGTAGTACGTGTGTAGGTAGGTAGAAGGTGGGCCGTCAATGTAGTACGTGTGTGGGTAGGTAGAAGGATAAGCCGTAAATGTAGTACGTGTGTAGGTAGGTAGAAGGTGGGCCGTCAATGTAGTATGTGTGTGGGTAGGTAGAAGGTGTGTCGTCAATGTAGTACGTGTGTGGGTAGGTAGAAGGATAAGCCGTAAATGTAGTACGTGTGTGGGTAGGTAGAAGGTGGGCCGTCAACGTAGTACGTGTGTAGGTAGGTAGAAGGTGGGCCGTCAATGTAGTACGTGTGTGGGTAGGTAGAAGGATAGGTCGTAAATGTAGTACGTGTGTGGGTAGGTAGAAGGTGGGACGTCAATGTAGTACGTGTGTGTGTGTGTAGGTAGAAGGTGGGCCATCAATGTAGTACGTGTGTAGGTATGTAGAGGGTGGGCCGTCAATGTAGTACGTGTGTGGGTAGGTAGAAGGTGGGCCGTCAATGTAGTACGTGTGTGGGTAGGTAGAAGGTGTGTCGTCAATGTAGTACGTGTGTGTGTAGGTAGAAGGTGGGCCGTCAATGTAGTACGTGTGTGAGTAGGTAGAAGGTGGGCCGTCAATGTAGTACGTGTGTGGGTAGGTAGAAGGTGGGCCGTCAATGTAGTACGTGTGTGGGTAGGTAGAAGGTGGGCCGTCAATGTAGTACGTGTGTAGGTAGGTGGAAGGTGGGCTGTCAATTTAGTACGTGTGTGGGTAGGTAGAAGGTGGGCTGTCAATGTAGTACGTGTGTAGGTAGGTAGAAGGTGGGCCGTCAATATAGTACGTGTGTGGGTAGGTAGAAGGTGGGCCGTCAATGTAGTACGTGTGTAAGTAGGTAGAAGGTGGGCCGTCAATGTAGTACGTGTGTAGGTAGGTATAAGGTGGGCCGTCAATTTAGTACGTGTGTTGGTAGGTAGAAGGTGGGCCGTCAATGTAGTACGTGTGTGGGTAGGTAGAAGGTGGGCCGTCAATGTAGTACGTGTGTAGGTAGGTAGAAGGTGGGCCGTCAATGTAGTACGTGTGTAGGTAGGTAGAAGGTGGGCCGTCAATATAGTACGTGTGTGGGTAGGTAGAAGGATAGGCCGTAAATGTAGTTGTATGTGGGAACGTTGAGGGTGTGTCGTCAATGTAGTACGTGTGTAGGTATGTAGAGGGTGGGCCGTCAATGTAGTACGTGTGTAGGTAGGTAGAAGGTGGGCCGTCAATGTAGTACGTGTGTAGGTAGGTAGAAGGTGGGCCGTCAATGTAGTACGTGTGTGGGTAGGTAGAAGGTGGGCCGTCAATATAGTACGTGTGTAGGTAGGTAGAAGGATAGGCTGTAAATGTAGTTGTATGTGGGAACGTTGAGGGTGTGTCGTCAATGTAGTACGTGTGTGGGTATGTAGAGTGTGGGCCGTCAAGATACTACGTGTGTGGGTAGGTAGAAGGTGGGCCGTAAATGTAGTACGTGTGTAGGTAGGTAGAAGGTGGGCCGTCAATATAGTACGTGTGTAGGTTGGTAGAAGGATAGGCTGTAAATGTAGTTGTATGTGGGAACGTTGAGGGTGTGTCGTCAATGTAGTACGTGTGTAGGTATGTAGAGGGTGGGCCGTCAAGATACTACGTGTGTGGGTAGGTAGAAGGTGGGCCGTAATTGCAGTACGTGTGTAGGTAGGTAGAAGGTGGGCCGTCAATATAGTACGTGTGTAGGTAGGTAGAAGGATAGGCTGTAAATGTAGTTGTATGTGGGAACGTTGAGGGTGTGTCGTCAATGTAGTACGTGTGTAGGTATGTAGAGGGTGGGCCGTCAAGATACTACGTGTGTGGGTAGGTAGAAGGTGGGCCGTAAATGTAGTACGTGTGTAGGTAGGTAGAAGGTGGGCCGTCAATATAGTACGTGTGTAGGTAGGTAGAAGGATAGGCTGTAAATGTAGTTGTATGTGGGAACGTTGAGGGTGTGTCGTCAATGTAGTACGTGTGTAGGTATGTAGAGGGTGGGCTGTCAAGATACTACGTGTGTGGGTAGGTTGAAGGTGGGCCGTAAATGTAGTACGTGTTTGGTTGGTAGAAGGTGGGCTGTCAATGTAGTACGTGTTTGGATAGGTAGGTACCACTGTACGTAGGGGGATAGGCGGGTGGGTCAATACCACAGTACGTGTGGGATTGGGCGGGTGGGTCAATACCACTGTAGCCCACTTTTAATGGGGCTGGGCGGGTACCACAACCATTAAAAGATCTTCAGGGAAATGCTTTTTTTTACTGGGTGGGCCGCCAGTAAAGTACGAGTGTGGGTAGGTCAGGAGCATGGTCATTATAACACACATACTTGTAATTTAGAGTTTTGGAGATCATACATGATCCAAACTGCATTACATGAAAAAGTTAATGAAGGAAAGTTGGAAAACCCATTATAGACTGAGATGAATATGACAGCGGAGAAATGTGTGCAGTGAAAAGACAAGACAGTTTCAGTGACATACACGTCGTAGTAGTTTGTCATCTGTCTCCTATATTACTTACTACCTGCGCAAATGTATCATCAGTAAACATTATATACCGAGAGTAAAGGACGAGACAGTCTTGGTGACATGACACGCCACTGTAGTTTGTCATTTGTCAACTATATTACTACATGTGAACCAGTACACATTATATACCGAGAGAAAAGGACGAAGCAGTATTAGTGACATGATACATAACATTAGTTTGTCATCTTTCAGCTATATTACTTTATGCGAATCAGTAAACATTATATACCGAGAGAAAAGAACGAAGCAGTATTAGTGACAAGATACATAAATTTAGTTTGTCATATGTCAGCTATACTACTTTATGCGAATCAGTACACATTATATGCCGAGGGAAAAGGACGAAGCAGTTTTGGTGACATGATACATAACTTTAGTTTGTCATAAGCAATAAGTAATAAGCATTTTTGCTACCACAATTCATTTGTTACATTTCACAAATATGGTGGTTCGTTAATCAATATTAAAACTAGACAAGGGAATTCATGATAACTTATGATGAAATTCAATTTTATAAAATAGAATAATATCTAATGATTTAAAAATTCCTTCACTGAATATATCGCCTGTGTGACAAGTAAGGATTTAATCAGTTTTTTGAATTTGGCTAGTGACTGTTTTTTTTTATTTCTAAAGGCAGTTTATTAAAAAGTCTCAAACCAGAATACAACGGACTTTTTTCAAAAGTAGTGGTTCTGTGTCGTAAGTAGCGCAAATCCTGTCTGTGTATTGTATTGTGTCCGTGGATGTCTCCCATGCGTTCCAAGTCATCGCGTTTTTTGAATGTAAGAACTAGGACTTCCTGTGCGTATAGCGAGTGAGCTGTAAGAATTTTGTGTTTTCTGAAAAGATCTTTGCATGAGTGTCGTTGAGGGACATTAAATATAATTTTTAATATTTTTTTTGACTTTTTAGAATTTTTTCAAGTTGGGAGCAAGAGCCCCAAATGGAAATCCCGTACCGTATGATGCTTTCACAGTAACCTCTGTACACATCTAACAATGTTTCAATACTACTGCAAGGTTTAGCACCCGAATAGCATAAGTAGCAGAATTTAATTTTTTATTGAGTTTTTCTAAATGAACTCCCCATGACAGGGCTTGATCTATATTTACTCCAAGGAATACTGCATTTGGTCTTATATTAAGGATGCAAGATGGAGTGATGGGTATTTCATGAATCAATGGACGTATCAAAACACTTTTATGGAAAAATACAGCTGCAGTCTTAGTTAAATTTAGCAAAAGTCCATTGTCCTGAAACTATTTGAGAAGTTCAATTACTGTTCGTCTAACAGAGGTTCCTAAAGAATCAGAATTTTTGTTTGTGATAATGACAGACACGTCATCAGCAAACATATTGATGTGTGACTCTTCGCATTAATTTTCAAGTCATTTATGTAGATTAAAAATAGAATGGGAGAAAGGATGCTATCTTGAGGAACACCCATGGAAATCAATTCCCACGGTGAATAAAAGCACTCTTTTTGTGTATTTAAAGAGACACGCTGTTTGCGACCAGACAGAAAATATTGGAAGCATTCCAAAGCTACTCCTCTGACTCCATAATGACTGAGCTTCGACAGTAAAAATTGTGATGAACACAGTCAAAAGCCTTGGATAAGTCACATAACAAGCCGATAGCCACCTGCAACTCATCCAAGGCCTTATAAATTTTATTTATGAAGTCATACAAAGCTGAGGTTGTTGACTTTCCCTGTTGAAATCCATACTGATGTTGATTGATGATATTTAATCGGGAAAGATGGGATGACAATCTAGAGAGAACAACTTTTTCGAAGATCTTTGAAATGGTTAGGATCAGAGCAATTGGACGATAGTTATCGAGAGAAGAAGGGTCATTCTTCTTGAAGAGGGGTTTTATGACTGTTAGTTTTAGTTTAGAAGGAAATTTACCACTTTGAAGAGATTGGTTGACGAGAAAGGTCAGCGGATAAGATAACTCATTGATACAGTATTTTAAAAGAGTCGGAGGGATTTCATCCCAACCTGATGAAGTTTTATTTTTCAAGGTTTATCTTTTAATTCTTGCTCAGTCGTGGGAGCCATAAACATCGAGGGTTTGACAGAAGGACAAAACTCCTGAAGTCTAAATATAGAGCTCCTTTCTGAAGGAAGTGGTGCAGAGGCCGAAGAATTGTGAATGAAGAATTGATTGAAACAATTGGCCATCGACTGCTTATCTGAGACCAATTCACCATTCACTCTAATTGAAGGCAGGTCCGCATGGGAACCGACTCTGCCTGTTTCCTTTCGAACAATATTCCACATAGTCCGTGATTTGTTCTCAGAATGTCTAATTTTTTTATCATTGCATGTTTTTTTTGAAATTTGAATTAATTTTCGGAGAAGTTTCACGTATGATTTGTAATACATAATGAAGGCCGGATTATTTGAAGACTTTACCTTGAAACTCATTTCTCTTTTTTTATTTAAAGATGTTTTTAGACCTGTTGTAAGCCAAGGTTTGTAGTCTCTGTGGCTATTTACCTTTAATAATTTTTTTGGAAAATATTCTTGAAAAGCTGGTAAGAGAACTTGTAAAAACGCCTCAAAATTTATATCAAGATCTATATTATTATTGAGAATGGATTTTCAATTAATATGTAAGAGATGGGTTTTAAAGAGGTGCTTTTGGGTTTGTGAGAATGTTCTTTTAAGAATACTATGATCTATTTTGGATTTTGGTTTTAAAAGGTCAGTCAGTCTAAGAACTTGAGCGTTATGGTCCGACAAACCTAGCTCAATGACCATTGTTTCACTGTAGTTGTTATTTGAGATGATGTAGTCTATTGCGGACTTCGAGTGGTTTGTGATCCGAGTTGGGCTAGTTATATGTGATTTTAAGCCGGATGAAGTAAGTAAAGAAAATAAGTCTTGCTTTGAAGGAGTTTCCTTTAGAGCATCTATATTAAAATCACCGCAGATTACTACATTTTTATGAATTATCTCATGGGAGATAGCATCAAGCATTTTCTCCAGCTGAGACAAGAAGCAGTCAATGTCCACAGATGGTGGATGGTAAAGAGTAATAACTAGCAAAGGGCGAGAGATTTTTGGGTCATTGATTTCGACTGCAGAGCATTCGATAATTTTTTCAATCGAAAATTGATCAATAACTGGTCTTGTCTTTAACGATAAATGAGAGCGCACCGCCACAAAAATGTCACCTCTAACTGTTTCTGACCGGCCAAAAAAAGAAGCTATCTTAAAATCTATTAAACGATTCAAAACGCAAGAATTATCATTTGTCAGCCAATTTTCAGTCACACAGAGGATATCAATCTTATTTTCCAAAATATTAAAGTATGCTAACAACTCATCAATCTTGTTTACTATACTTCTAATATTAATGTGCAAAAGGCACGAGTCAAATAATTTATTATTATTCACAGATGATCTAAAATTACTTAAGTCTACATTTCCATTGATTGTAGCGCTGGCCAAGTTTGTGTGTCTAAAAAAGAACTTGATTTCGGATTATCACAGTAAAAATGTCTTGACTCTGTTGTTTCGTGAAGTTGGGAACAGTTGGGGAGCTCCGATGGTGACATAATATCAGCTTGTTGCGGTGGCTCAGCAGACATTGTTGATGCACCACGCTGCATGGATATAGGACTGGGATTCGGTGAGCAGAATGAATTCGTGGAGAAGAAAGGCGTGGAGAACGCCTTTTGGGAATCTGGGTTTCTCGGGATTTTAGGGAAGCTCTCTATGACGTCCAGTGGTGACTTGTTTGTAATTAAAGAAGGGGCCTTGTTCGAGTTGTTACATTTTATTTCTTGAGGTGGTAGAGAGAAAGGTGAACTGTTAGATGAAGGATCAGAATTCCAGGATAAAGTAGTATTTTTTGTATTATTTTGCTTAATGAGTTTGGTGATTTCTTCTCCTAAGTAACGTTTCCCGAATCGGTTGAGGTGAAGGCCATGTCTTGTAAAGTACCTCCGCTTTAATCCTTCATTTATTGGCAAATTCTTTATGTTTAATGGGTCTTGGTATTCTTCTATTAATTTTTTAATGGGGAGGTTTGCGTAATATATGTCATTGTTCAGACTGGGTATGTCATAATGATAAGGAATGTCAGATATTATGACATTAGTGGTAGATTTCCAGGTTAATAAGTTTTTAACACCTTGGAATATTGTACATGCTCCAGGTTGTCGATTACCCAAATCGTTCGTTCCAGCCAACACCAGGACATAGTCAGCCTTAGTATGTTTATTAAGTAGCTCATGACCATCCTGAATTACCTGTCTTATTCTTGCTCCCGGCTTCCAAACAACAGAAATGTTGTAATCATCATGTAGTACATTTAGATGAGGGTAAAGGTTTTTACCATGACTATCAGCAATAACAGTAAAAATTGGTTTATTTTTGCTGATATCCTGTTGTTTTCTCTGTACTTTTGTCGTAAATAAAGGGGAAGCTGTTTGTTCTCTTTGTACTAGAGCTGTAACTTGAATTTGATTTCTATTACTTATTATAGATGATGGCGAATCACATATTGTGTCATTGGAAGATAAAGGCCCGTTGCGATTTTGTGTTTGCCGTTGGTAAATCTGAGTGTTTGAACTTTTAGACTTAAATGAGACTTTTGGAGATCTAAAAGTGTTGTCATGTACAGTCTTCTTGCCAGCCCGGTGTTCTAATTTTAATTTATTTAAATACTCTATATGTACAATATTTTCTCGTAAAGAATTTAGCTCTTCTTCCTGATTTTTTAATTTTTCCAGAAGCTCATCGGCATCTAACTGCAGTAAATCTATTATTTGGTTCTTGTTTTTCAGTTCAGCTTCAAGTCCACTTATAGTTGCTACTAAATTGTCTGACATAATTTGACCGTCACTTGAGTCTGAAGCATGACAATCCATATCACATGTGTGGAGCTGTCCACCATATCTGAAGGCTTCTTTTCGGTTAATGAGTAAAGTGGTGAATTAGCAGAGAATATGTCATTTGTATATTGCAGAAGGCGGGTATCGTTTACAACTGTGTGGTCCATCACACATATAAATCGTTCCTCTAGTTTTACTAATTGCTCCTTAAGATCGATGTTTTCGGCTTCTATTCTCTTTAACATAGATTCATCTGTTGGATCGTTCATACTTTCTGAAGTTGGTTTCACGAAACTAGTATTCTCCAGTGTGGTAGATGCCGTGGGAGTGGTGGTTTGTATGCCTAAGGGGATGTCCGGTGGCCGGGGAGAATCTACGTCTGCTATAGGAGGTGTGGATGTATGCTGGCTATTTCCATGCTGCTGCTGTTTAGGTGTAAGTGATCTCATTGTAATTGGATGTGGTCCTGTGTGTAGTTGTTAAATAGAGAAAATGCCCGTTTTTTCAGGGTTTGTTGTAACGAAAGCTTTACAGTTTCTCTCTAAGCATTTCCAGACTAAATCAACATTTTTAACTGAATAAGATTCCCGATATTTATATCTGTTAAACAATATTGTATTCTTTCCAGTTTTTGACACCTCTAATGTAAAAGACATATTTTTTAAAGTTATTAGTTCTTATTATGTCAAAGAAATCCAGAGAGGGTTTTTTGTAGTGAAAATAACAAAAAAATAACTATAGATTAAACAGATTCAAAAAATGACTGAGGCAAAAAAAAACTCTGGCGATGGGAATCGAACGCAGCTTATCAGAGTGGAGTATTCAGGAGTGGAGAAGTTGACCTTGACGCTACCGTATCAGCTACGTACACGATGATTATATGGGAGTCAGGCTTGTTGATAAAGCTCGGCCCTCGACAGTTGA